>VYZS01083607.1:0-10209 GCA_013400695.1 Neodrepanis coruscans | reverse complement strand
CTGAGGTCCAAGTAGCATCAAGAAATATTCTGCCCCTTCCTAATGGTGGCAGCGGTTCCTGCCAAGCAAGGTGCAGAAATGAGTACACGTTCTTGTAGTGTAGTCTGTCAGTGTACTGTGATCTAAATACGTAAGTAATTAATTCCAGACATTTAAATATATAAATCACCTGGGGGTCCTGGTGGACAACAAGCTGAGTGTCCCTGGGCCAAGAAAGCCTGATGTACATCAGGAAAAGTATTGCCAGGAGCTCGAGGGCTCCTAAGTACAAGAGAGACATGGAGCTCCTGGAGCAGGTCAAGCACAGGGTGACAGAGACGATTAAGGGACTGGAACATCTCTGTTATGTGGAAAGGCTGAGGGTTCAGCCTCAAAAAGAGACAAATGAGAAGGGCTCTCATCAAATAACTGAAGGGGGGCTGCCAAGAGGATGAAGCTAGGCTTTTCTTGCATGTGCCAAGAAATAGGACAAGAGGCAACAGGCAGAAACTAATGCACTGGAAGTTCCACCAGAACATGAGGAAGAACTTCTTTGCCATGCAGGTGACCCACACTGGAAGAGATTGCCCAGAGAGACTGTGGAGTTCTCTCACTGGAGATATTCAAGAACCATTTGGATGCAATGTGCTCTAGGAGACCTGCTAGAGCAGGGAAGCTGGACCAGATGACCTGCTGTGGTCCCTTCCAACCTGACCCATTCTGTGATTCTGTGATTCTCTAAACTAGCAAGGTGACATCTGTCCCCAGTAGTTCATGTACTGTGGTGTTTTTCCTGACACTGGTAACATTGAGCAGTAAGAGTTGCTACCATTAAAATACGGACATATTGTAAAAGTCCTTTAACAAGCAAGTGGCAAATGTAAAATTTTCTAAGATGGATTAAGTTACTCTTAACCTTAGTATCGTGATTCTTGTATTTCACAAGGGATTTCTGTAAGGTACTTACCGGAAGACTCAAAAATTCATTGAAGTAGTCCACAAGCATATCATCTGCGGCTAAACATTCTTCCTATAGAGAAACAAAACCACAAAGCAAGGCTTGTAATCTGTACTAGCATGGTTTCAATGCACTATTCCCTCAAACAATATTTTTTCCATTAGATATGACATGGAAACACTTTCCAAATATTATTTGCCACTTTTGAGAATACAGTCATGGCATCACTGTTATATTCTAACCACTGCACACTGCCGAGGTTCTTAGCAATTTAAAAAATACACACAAAGGTGCATTGAACCACACTAGTGAGGGATAGCATTAAAAAGAGGTTATGCACAGAGTACATGGTATCAGGTATAGGCAAGTAGTATCATGATCCAAACCCCATTGGTATAAACTAAATAGAGACAATTTGTGCTCAGATAAGGAAGAAATCTGAGCTAGCATATTAATATAAACTCAGGAAGGCCCTTGTGTGCTGCATGACAAGTCAGAACCAGACCTGATGGTGTGTGCCTGGCCCTAGTCTGCCAACATCTATTCCCTAGAACTTGTGGTTACTGTTGTGACTGATACAGGACAGGCAAGTTAGCTCACACTCCCTCCTAGAAAATGCTGGCAATGTTGACAGCAAGGCTTTCTGCATTACAAAGATTATGCAGACCACTAGATCACAGGCCCATTGCCCAATGCAATTGCAGTACCATGGACCTAGAGATGCTTGGGCACTGATTAAATAGGAGAATTAACCAAAGTGTCTAACCCCAAGCATTTTGAAGTTAACAGAGAATCTTCTCACTAATGGCACTAGGCAATCAATTACATCCAGAAATCTCAATTCATCAAGTGTTAACACAACCAAGAAAAAAATTCAATTAGAAACAAGCTACAGTCTGCCTCGTGTTTGGTTTGACACTGATAAGGATGAATCTTAAGATAGGACTAGATATCTTATGCCATGAAAATATTTTATTTTTCAAAGGACTTATTCAAAACAATTCAATTATTACTGGCTGAAATATAAGCACTTTAGGAATATGCAGGTAACATGTGTTTTTAATTTCCCAAGGATATAATTCTCTGTACTCCCATATAACAGCAAGAAATGTAAACACAGTAGTTGATTAATCAATAAAATGTTTATGATCTTATTAATGCAAGCTTTACAATTCACTGATCTTACTACATCTTTATGGTTTTTGGAGGGTTTTTTGTAGACAGTCTTATTTTGACTTGAAATCATAGTTGTACTTTCATATTTACACATTACAGGTTTTGGAGTTGCATGTACAATACTATAGCTTAGATTTTCTTTGTCAGGAAGCATTTTGTTTCATTTCTTCCTGTGCCATCTTTTCTTCTTCACAGTCCAAATTATGGCTTGCAACAGCTTCCTTTCCTGAAGAATTGCAACCGGATGTTAAGGTATGCTAAAAATTGGTCCAAAACTTTGTTTCATCCGATTTTTTTATGAATAGGAATATCTTGGGCCAGATTTCCATCACTCTTTTAACATTGAAAGGAGTTTTAAAATCGTTTTGGCATGGTATAAAATAATTTCTCAGGTATTTTCTGGAAACAAACCTAATGACTTCTATCTGTAGTATTTGATACTTTCCTCTATTACTGCCATCATGAAAAAGTACAGAATCACAGAAGTACTATTAGACACCAAATGTAAAGCTGAATGTAGATAATAAGCAGCACCATCTTGCAAGGTTTGCATTTCATGTTGCAGCACCCACTAAAATGATATCCACTCTTGATAAATATATAAAACATGACACCTTTAAAAGTCAAAAGCTAAAAATTAGTATAAAACTCCATACTAAATAGACCTCTGACAGCTTCATGCCTGTGTGTGAAGTTCACCTGGAGTCAGATACAGCTAGTCACATTAAGAAGCCTGCAGAATCAAGGTTTAATGCAATCTAAAAATGCAGTTAGGAGATGTTCTCATGTTCATATTTATATATGCCAAATATCTTTTATATATAGAATCATGGAATTGTTTAACTTTAAATGACCTCTAAGATCATCAAATCCAACTGTTAACCTGGCACCACCTGGAACCACCCCTAAACCACGTCCCCAAGTGCCACATCAGCATGTCTTTTAGATACCTCCAGGGATAGTGACTCAACCACTTCTCTGGGCATCCTGTTCCAATACTTGACAAAACTTTCAGTGAGGAAATTTTCCTAATATTCAACCTAAATCTCCCATGGCACAGCTTCAGGCTTATTGCTTGCTACTTGAAGAAAACTAACTGCATCTGCAAACTTGCTGAAGGTGCACTTGATCCCCTCATCCAGATTGTCAATAAAGATATTAAACAGGACTGGCCCCAGTACTGAGCCCTGGGGAACCCCAGTAGTGACCAGTCACCAAGTGGATTTAGTTCCATTCACCACCACTCCCTGGGCCTGGCCATCCAGACGGTTTCTTCACCCATCAAACAGTGCACCTGTCCACACAATGGGAAGCCAGTTTCTCCATGAGAAGGCTGTGGGAGATGGTGTCAAATGTTTACTAAAGTCCAGGTGGATAACACCAACAGCCTTTCCCTTATGCACTAAATGGGTCACCCTGTCTTACAAGGAGATCGGGCTTGTCAAGCAGGAGCTGTCTTTCCTAAACCTACGCTAACTGGGCTGATCCCCTGGTTGTCCTGAACATCCCGGGTTACAGCACTTAAGATGATCTGCTCCATGACATTCCCCAACACTAAGGTCAGGCTGATAGGCCTGTAGTTCCCCAGATCCTTTTCCTTCTTATAGACAGGCTAAATATTTTCTAACTTTCAGTCACCTGAGACCTTCCCCAGCTGACCAAGGCCACTGGTAAATGATGGAAAGTGGCTCAGTGAGCACTTCCACCAGCTCCCTCAGTACCTCTGGGTGAATCTAATCTGTCCCCATTGCCTTGTGCAGGTCTAAGCAGCATAGCAGCTCACTAGTTATTCCCCCCTGGATTATGGGTGCTTCATTCTGCTCCCTGTCTCCATCTTCCATCTTACGGGGCTGGGCAGTTTAACAATTACTGGTTTTGTTACTAAAGACTGAGGCAAAAAAGCTATTAAGTACCTTAGCCTTCTCCTCATCCTTTGTCACTATGTTTCCCACCACATCCTACAAAGGATGGAGATTCTCCTTAACCCTCCTTTTGTTGATGACATCTTTGTAGAAACACTTTTTGCTGTTTTTACAGCAGTGACTACATTATGTTGTAGCTGGGCTTTGGCGTTTCTAATTTTCTCCCTGCACAACCTCACAACATCCTTGTGGTACTCTTGAGCTGCCTACCCCTTTTTCTCACTAAGTTCCAGCCAAAGTTCTCCTGGTCTTTTTCATCACTTTGTCTTTCAGCATATGGAGATGGCACATCCATTCCCCCTGGACTTCTCAGTGCCTCAGGACTGCCTCCCAGGGAAGTCTCTCAACCAGTCTCCTATACACAGGCCAAAGTCTGCCCTCCAGAAGTCCAAAGTGGCAGTTCTGCTGACCCTCCTCCTTACTTCTCCAAGAACCGAAAACTGTCATTTTGTGCCTAAGAGACCTCCAGCCATTGCATCAACCGCTGTAATGGCTGGCTTAAAACCGCAGGGGAAGACAAAATAAAAAAATAACTCTTTTTCTGTGCCCACACCCGGCTGGGAGGAGTAGCCATGTTACCACGGTTACCTCTGCCTGGGTCTTCCCATCAGCCCTGGAGACCCACAAGGTGTGCTGGGAAGGGGNCCCCCATATATCTACATTTTAATAAATTGCTGCCTTCTCTATACGTCTCTTGTCCATTGATAAACCTAATATTGTCCTAAACCAGGACAACCACCAGTCCTTCTCTGTTTACAAACAACAGACCCAGCCAGTGTCTTCCCTAACTGGCTTACTAACCAGCTGTGTCAGAAAGTTCTCATCCACACAGTCTGGGAACCTCTGCTTCCTCTGTGCTGTGTTGTATTTCCAGAAGACATCTAGTAAGCCGAAGTCCCCCATGAGAACAAGAGCTGTAAGACTTTTCTGAGCTTCTTATAGAATATTTAATCTGCCTCTTCATTCTGGTTGGGAGGTCTATAGCAGACTCCTACCATGATACCTGTCTTGCTGGCCATCCCCCTGATTCTTACCCATAAACACACCCTGTCATCACCATTGTTAAGCTCTAGACAATCAAAACACTCCCTAACATCTACAGGTACTCAAATACCTCTCCTTCCTTGCCTATATCTTGGGAAGAGTTTATAGTCATCCATTACAGCACTCCAGTCGTGTGAGTTATCCTACCATATTTGCATGATGGCAACTATATCACACTTCTCCTGATACACTATGGCTGTAGCTCCTCCTCCTTGTTGCCTGTGCTCCATGTGTTGGTATAGACGCACTTCAGTTGGGCTGTTGATCCCACCACCATTTGAGGGATATAGTTTAATTTTATCTGAATTTGTGTTGATTCTGTCTATTACAATAAACAGCATAAATAAAACAGTGTCTAGAGGCTCCCAAAAGGAAAATCAGCACATTTATACCTTAAAATACATAGTGACATAAGCATCCAAAGCAGGCAACAGGCAAATATAAGCTAAGCTGAAAGATTTAAGGTGTCATTTCACATGAGGTAACAGACAAACACCTATACCTTTCAAATAAGAAGACAAACATCAGGGAACTACAATGAGCAAATGGCAGAAAAGGTAAAGTAAGGAGACTAGTAAACCCATCACTGAACCTTCCAGTTGATAGTTTTCTTCCTTCATCCTAATTCACTTTCTATCATTATTCTCCACAGTCTCTTGTTACTTTTTTCCTAATTATTTTCAAACTAAGTATTATTTTGTCTGAGAAAATTGTATGAAATTACTCAGTACTCCATACTTACAAAGGAAAGAAATGAGAAAACAGACAATTTCCAAAATATTTTTTTGCCTTTTTTCTGTATAGTTGTATGACAAAAACAATGATCAAGCCTTATAAAGCATACTTACAAACACTTCTTCTGTTATACATGGAGGTTCTGAAAAACAGAAATGAAAGATCATACGTTATCCAAGCAATAAAGTCAAGCTGGTACAACTACAATTACAACACAGGGAAAAAAAAAAAAAGTAGTGACACATGACACCCTTTCCTGGATATTTTGAAATAAAATAACTTAGCCTGAGGTAGTAAAATAAACTAAGAACTTGCAGTAATGTTGACCCATGCATTAAAAGATTAACTACTTGTCAGCTTTCCTCTGCAAAATTGATTACTAGAAGCATAACAGTTTTAATGAAAATACATATTTGTATGACACTCTCGGAGCTTTGAACAGCAAATATTATGAAACGTACGATAAAATTAAAAAGATGCGAGTTCAAGTGTTCCCAGATAACCGAATCTCACTCAGTCTAGGAGAATATCCTGCTTTTTGTGATGCCATTTAAAGGGAGTAAAGTGATTAATTCTGCTGGTCAAGTTTAAACCTGGCAGTTCAAAATCCTCCTCTTCGGCGTCTCTGTACCTGTCCGTGTCCCGGATCCCGTCTGACACGGATCCAGCCCGCACCCTGCCTGGGAAAGCCGACGTACCTGTGGTGAGCCTCTTCGACTGCATCCTGGGTCTGTCACACGCAAGGGCTGGCACCCACACCCGCCAGCTCCCGACCTTATCCTGCAAGGTGAAATCCCGGACGGCAGAGCAGCTGCAGGAGGAGCAGGAGCAGGAGCAGGAGCAGCACCGCGGGGCCTGTGCGGTGCCCGCGGCCGCCCCGGGCAGCGCGGCGGGGTTGCCATGGCGCTGCAAACAGTGGCCCGGCCAACGCCGGCGCTGCTGCGGCCAAGCGCCCCGAGGGGACACCGTCCCGAAAGAGATGACTGAGGGTTAGGAATCTGAGGATACTTGTAGCCAGAAATTAAATTAAACTCTCCCAGAATGTCGGTGTCTTCCTTGACCCGGGAGGTTACGCCACAAATCTGGAATGGTCAGTGAAAGCAAAGAAGGAATTCCGGCTCCTGTTTGAGGATTTCAGAGGGCTTTAGGTGTTCCTAAAGGTGTTCCTAAAGGCTTTAGGTGTTTAGGGATCTGAAAAACATCCTACCTAGAGAATATCTGATACTGCATAAATCCTTCTGGGATTTTTGGCATGAAAGTTCGCTCAAAGGTTCTCTACTGCTGCTTATTTCCAGACCAGCACAGCTTTTAGTAACTTGGCAAAAACCCATTGGGGTCAGTTGTACAAGAAATCATGTATGCAAGTTACATGAAGGACCCCTTTGAGAAGCCTAATCCATCAGCTGTGCTCAGGAAGTGCCCAAAATGCACCAAGACCTTCCCACTCCCAGCAAAATCTGTCATTTGTGCCCCCTTTCACAGAACAGTACTTAGTGCCATGATTTAGATGATGGGATGGTGTTGGACTCAATGATATCAACGGTCTTTTCTAACCCTGTTAATTCTGTGATCCTGTGATTCTCTAATATCTCCAGGCATACTCCTCATCTGTTAAAAAAAGTTTTATTTTAATTCATATATCACCTTGGTGGAATTCATGATTAAGTAAAAATTGCACAGGCTCAGGGACTGCATCTTAAAGTCTAGGACTATTAACTATTCAAAATGAACAAGGAGCAAATCAGATATCATTGAGGCAGAGAAAATGGTTTCATCTCCTAGAAACAAATGATATTTTGCACCCTCTACTCCAGATATGTATTCCTACTCATGAGGATGCCTGCCCAAGTACCACAGTCACTGCTCTAATTGCTAAATGTCAGAATAATACTTCTTTTAATTGTCTTCATAGAATATTAGGTCTCTGATTAGGTTTTTAGGGTGATTTGGGTTTGGGGTTTTTATCACTTGAAAAGGAAACAGCATTTCAAAAGACCTAAGTGATAATGAATAACATCTTAGTCAAGATACACATTTCAGTCAAAAGTTTCATATATATATAAAGAGCATATTCAAGAGGAGTAAAGAATAAAATATGAAGATTCAAACAAGTGACCTATGGCCAATTTAAATACCATTATTCTTTTGAAGTATTAACTATTCTTAAGTTCTCTGTATGCAAATTCTATCTAATAAGACATGACACAGTAAGTTAATACTGAATATCATATATTTAAACACACATTACTATTGCCATGTATCAGGAAATGTTCTATTGTCACTATGAAATATTTCAAATAGGCATACCTAATGTATATGTAAGAGAAATATGCATTACATTACAAGACAGCCCATAAAATGCAAATTTAAGCCTTTCCAACAGGTAGAATTGCTTCATTGTATCATGAGGCTGGATTGTCAACTACTTAATATGATATGATTTAAAATGTTTAAGCTGATGTTGATTCCATGAATTTTCCCCTCTACCTCTTTTTCTTTCTGATGTAGATGAAAACATACAGGTTGGACTTGATGATCTCAAAGGTCTTTTCTAATCTAGTTAATTCTGTGATAGCCTTTGGTGTATAATTTTCTCCTTAACTTCTCTAGTTGCTTGTAATTTCTGAAGTAAAAACAACAAAAATGTGCTTTTTCTTAAATAGAAGTGGAAGCTACAAGTTAGCTTAGACAGAATTGAAGTCTGGAAGGGAGTCAATTAAAAAGTAAAATAATAAAATGAAATAAAATATTCCTTTTTCTCTCCTTCTGTCATCTGCTATATTTTTATATAGAATTCTTGGGGCTTTGTGCTCTTTGTTGTGTGTTTCAAAGATTGCATTTTGGATTAAGCTCATCAAGAAATACATGCTGTACTCTCTCATGGAGAAGCTGTTAGCAGTCGTTATCTTATTTCACAACACACATTAGGTAAAATACTTTGTGCATGTGCATTTCATTCCTGATTTTATATTGCCAGTTAAAAGGTCACCAGCTGGTAAAACTGAAATATGAAGGTTAAGCTCATTTTCCTCCTCTTCCATATTTTTCTCTTTCCATGCTGTTCTTTTACTTAAATTATTATTTATGGTAGAAGAACAGCAGGCTTACAGAAGTTTTCATACATATAGTCAAAGCCATAATCCCAATGATCCCATCCGTGATCTTGTAGGAAAAAATGAACAGCTAGACAGGATGGAGAATAAATTCTAAGAAAAAAAATTCTAAAAAATGCTGTAAAATGCTAGGCAAAAGAAAGGAAAAAATACTAAAAATAAGTTTAAAATTCTTAGATTTTTTAGAAAATGGTAATCTAGAAGAAAGCAAATATAGCAAGAGGTCTGCACAGGAAGACACATTAAAGGAAAACATATATCGGTCCACTTCATACCTGCTGGCGTCTCCCTCTTCTGTTCATTACTGAAGAGCCTTTTGGAGAGATGAACTTCAGTTAAGATTTTAATTAGTGATTTCCTCCACAATTCTCTGAAATTTATACTTTCAGCCATTTATCAGGGAGAGTGTTTCAAAATATCACTCAGGCAAAGCAGATCAAAACTGCTGAGACAACTTTGTACTCTAAGAACCACACTTGTAAGCTATGCCAGCTTGCTGGGTGAACAGGTCTCCTTGGGACTTGTGCAAGTAAAGACAAGACATAAATTGAATTGTTTTACTAAATCCAAATGCACACTTGTGTTTTCAGGTGTGAACCAGGGTTTGTTTCCTGGCAGTGGTCACAATTAAATCATGAACTTCCTCATAATTAATTACTCATTCAAAATGTAGCAAATTTTATTAACAAAAATGCAGATACACCTCTACGGAGATATTCAAGGGAAGCTATTGCTTTTCAGTAGACATGCTCCTTCCTTCAATGTGTATTTCATGTGATATTTTAATACTTAAATATCTTTACAGAAATCCAACTTTAGTTAAATTACTGTTTCTTTTACCGGATAATTACTACATAGATTTTGGCTTTGCATTTGAAAGGAGCAATGTCATAAACTAAAAACAGGTGCTAAGAAACGTATTTAAATGTTGACTGCAGAAGTGCCAAAATGGGAGTCAGATACTGAATAGGAAGTAAATCGATTGGCTCTTAAATGCCTTAAATTATTCTGTTGGCAAAATCACAGAGGCTGCCTCTTATGCTGGTATGGCTTCTGCATTGAACCTTATAGTTCAGATCTACAGGCACAGTTTGATGCAATTCTGTGGCTGTCAGAGAAAGTTAATGTAAACACCTGAGGAAACTGTTATATGCAATCAGTCAAAAGAATTCTAAAATGAGAAAAAAAAAAAACAAAAACAAACTTCCTAAAGAAAGCCAAGGGGAAGAGAAAAAAACTGTTAAAAATAAGATACCTTGGGCCAATGGCGTCCTGACCTGTG
>VYZS01083605.1:16225-36424 GCA_013400695.1 Neodrepanis coruscans | reverse complement strand
AAAAATAATTAAAAAAAAGAAAATATATTCTTCATGTATCTTCCATGAAACATGAAATAAATAATTTACTTTGGAAATTGATTGGGCTCTTTCAGACTTATGAAACAGTCCAGTCTCAAAGATTTTTTTTCTGCTTTCTGTCTCATTCTATCAGAAATGATACTTTAAATAACTACATGAATAAAAAGCATAGAGAAATGAAATTAAATTATTTAAGGCTGCATAAAAAATGACACAAGCCTTTGGACTGTTACCAGAAAGCTTGCTCCGACCTATACACTGCATAGTATTGTTACATCAATGCAAGACCATTACAATCTCTTTTTTTCTTTTTCCTCTGTGTTTTCCTCTTTCAACTAGAATGTTTCCAGTTGTTTGTTTATGAGGTAGCCAAGTTTGCTTGATCTTATTTTTAGACAGTTTTTGAGTGTATATGCCCTTCTTTCCCCTAAATAGTTCTACTTACAAGAAATAAATATGCTTATTTCAGGATTCATAGTGATGTCAGGCTACACATTTAAGAAACTATTTAGTTTTGTGATAGCTCTTTCACCCTCCTCTTAACTAATTAAATTGCAAGGTATGTATGAAAATCTAGAGTTCAAAAACATATATATGCTGTTTATATAATAATAAAATATATAGTAGTAAAATTACTTTTAATTTCTTTTTTAAATCAGGAACACCACATCAGTACTAAAGTATGACCTTTTAGAAAAGGAACCTAAATTTTTCACGAGGACCAATATTCTTTCCATGATTAAGGAAGTCAATTTTTAGCTCTCCAGAGTTCTAAAATTCAAGTGTATTTTAATCATAAGAGTTGAAGGGTGAAATGCTTTGATTCTGAGGTTTTATATAACAATAAAATACCTTAACCATTTGTAAAACTTTCTATTTTTCATAGCAGTATAGAATAGTATACCCTGGAACTGACCTTAAACATCTAGCTCCAACCCCTATGTTGCGGCCACGGACACCTTCTACTATACAAGGTTGCTCAAAGCCCCATCCAACCGGGCCTTAAGTTTGTTTTCTCTTGTCCAGTGTAAAAATTTTTATTCACAAACCTATTTGAAATTCTATCTTTCACCTGAGTGAAACTCGGAAACAGAGGAAGATATTTGTTAAGTTGCTTTGAGTTTGTTATTTGTTTGTCAGGGTGTTTTGGAATTTTGGTGGTTTTGGGGGGGGGGAGGGGCTTGCATTTTAGGCAAATGTAGAACCATTCACAAAATAAGTAAGAAGAAAGGTAGTTCTTAGCATACCAGTACTGTGAAATTCAGTTCTCTTCTTTTTAAGTTAAATCATGAACCAGTAAGCCTGATATTTGCACTCATGTAGAGTCATCACATTATTCGCAGGTGATTTTTTTTGTGTTCTTGGAAGTTATATTTCCCAGGGTTGTAATCAGTTCAGGATTCTCTAGTCTTTGCCACTGACTCTACCTCCAAGATAAAAGCCAGGACTCTAGCACTAGATCAGGTTGTACTGCTGTGGTGTTGCTTGACTCCTGGGAGACAGCAGGGTTGTCCTGATGCTTGAGAGAACAGTCGCCTCTCAAGTGAACTTTTTTTCCTTTATGTATGAAAGACTGAGGTGAGGACAGAATGACTACGAGGAAAAAATCTTCTATCTGTCTTTACTTTCTGCAACATCCAAGGGATTGCACTGATAAACAAATTGCGAGGAAGAAGAGATAAATAGGTTGTAACATGCCAATGGCTCATTCCAAATTTAGACACAAAGTCAGAATAAATTTTATCAGGGCTATAGAGACATGATTTTAAAGCAGTTAAGGAACAAAGGAAAATCAAGCCAAAAATAGTCCCAAATCAACAGAATGATTCAGTCTCAATTAATGTAAGTGCTATCAGAAACTTCCTCATGACTTGACCTTTGCATCAGGAAGCAGGAAGATCCCATAGATACCCTCTCACTGCAATTCTGAACAGGTTTTCCTAAGAGTTTTAGCACAGTTAGAAATTCCGAGCTATCACTACTCTGGAAAGGTTAAAAACACTCTATCTCTGTTATGTATCATAATAGATACTACAATTAAAAAAAAAATGTCTTCAGCCACCTTAAATATTTGCAACCTAAAATACATTTCAACCTCCTATCAGAATAGATTTTTATATACTTTTTTGTAAAATATACTTCATGCTTCTTTCAGAAACTAAATTAAACACAAAAAAACACTCAACAGGAGAGTAGGAGTGCAGGAGATTAACAGGGGAAAGACATTTTACTCATTTGGATACTTTTCTTTGTATATTCTCTATGAACTTTAAGAAATATGTCTCAAACCTATCATGTTTCAGAATCTTTATTCGGTAATGCCAGAAGTGTGTTTAGATGTTGCACTAGGAAAACATTCAGCTCCAAGTCAAAATAATACATTGATTTAAAAAAAGTATGACTCGAGATGTGATTATTGTCCCCTGACATTAGCCATTCCAAAATAAGATTATAGCATTTTTGTTTTCAAAGCTTCTTTTTGTCTGGAGATAAGCATCTTAAGACTTGACTAGCAGATAAATCTCAATAACTCACAAGAAAAGTAAGTTTTAAACTACTAAATTTGGTAAAATGAAATTGTATTTTTTTCCATAAAGAAATGGAGGGAAAAAACCTTTCTGTATTTTTATGGGGAATAGTCTTTGATGTCAGAGAGTTTTTTCAGTAATTACACAAATAACAGAATTACACAGATGAATTATCCAATGATGTAAAAAGAACTAGATACCAGAAAACTAAAAAAAAAAAACCAGAGGTCACTTTGAAATTTGTTGAGTTTATTTTCACAATGCTGCCTTAGTCTTAGGAAAGAGATGGTAAAAAAACAACTATAGTTTCTCATTTTAAAAAGACACAGGAGTGATAAAATCCAGTGCTTTTAAGGTATCGAAAACATTAATGTAATTTTTCTTGTGATCAAGGAAAAATACCCAAGCTACTAAAAAAAAGCAAAGCAGACTAAACTGAAATATAGGTTTGCATTTACTAACTTCCATGAAACAGATTTTCAAGGAAAATCACACCCATTTTATAATTATCAGACTCAGTGATGTTTCTGACAATCAGTACTACCCTACACTGGACCCCATCTATAAAATAATCAGATATTCTGTCACAAATTGCCAATCTCATTATAAATTGAGAACTATATTATGCAATTATGCTTAAGTTTCCTGTGGTGTCATATGTGGACATATGATGATACTAAAAGTAAAATATTCCAAAATTTTACAAACACTGAACTTTAATAAAGAGTTTTTACTAATGCCTTGAAATTAATGCTATGTTTGGTTTTGTAAAGAAAAGTCTAATCACATTGCAAGGTAAGAAATATCACAGTCAAAATTTACATAACTTGTATCTATGGCACAAATTAATTTTCCATGTATATACACTTTTAAGAATTAGAAAGATAAGAACCCTTTGCACGTAACATTTACATTTTCATGTTTGGAATTATTAACTAATTTTTGCCTATTCAGTCTGCAGGGAGTTGAAAATATGAGTAGACCAGGTGTATTTTTAGTGTAAAACATATTAAATAATCTATTAAATTGGTGGAAAAAAAAGTCGTTTTTTGTTTTATATAACTTCATTGCCTTTAAAAAAAATCTATTTTATTTTAGAGTTGCCTGTGATCAAGTTTAGTGTTGAACACTGACAAAAAATCATTTTAAAATTATATGGGTTAGTTTGTAGGAATGGGTAAAAGTGCCTATCCATTTTGCCACTGAATCTGTCTTATTTGAGTTAGAAACATAATCTCCTGTTTCAGGGTAGTCACATTCAGAGAAAAAAAAAAAAAAAAAAAAAAAAAAAAAAAAAAAAAAAAAAAGCTAATGTTTCAATAAAGGCTGAGAACTCATCAATGATTTCAGGCATCTTCTCAGGTGCACAGCTCCTCTCATTTGGCCTCAGTAATATAGTCATATTTCTTCCTATTCCTTGTGTTTAGGTGTTTTACAAATACAAAATACTAAGTATATTTCCCCAACAGCAGCCAATCATAAAGCAGTAAAAGGTGATTGAGTTAAGTGCAAACCTAAGATGAGGAGTTTAATTTCAATTCTATTACCTTTGCCATCTGTTTCATCTCAGTAATACAAGGCACTGACAGATGGGGTTGCTGCTCTTACGTTAATGCTGTTAAGCACTGAGCCATTGACTAATAAACTTACTGCCATTCATGATCAAATTCGTGATTAAATTAACAATAAGACCCTTCTACTCCCCAGCTAGATACCTAGGTCCTACACAGTAGAAGATACTATACCTGCATCCATTCACTGTCTTGTCCCAAGGGGAGGAAAAAAATGGGTTTCCTGCATATCTGACCATAAATTCTGGAACGTGTTCCACTCCAGAACTGGGCATGACTGAAAAGTAATTCCTGTCCGGTGAAGAATCCAAATAAGAGATTTGGTTGTGTCCGGTTACAATGCATAGATCCTCTTGATATGACTCAGATTATTGGACTGCTCAATAAGCACGTACTTTTATTGGGGTTTTTTGGGGGGGGGGTTGAGAAGTAAAAGACCTTTAAAGACACACTAAGCAATGAATGACTAAAAAGCAAGAAAAATTTATGGTAAAGGACATAGACTTGGAAGTCAATGCAACAGAGAATATCACATGGGAAAGAATATGTTTAACTTGATGAGTGATAGACTACAATTCTTGAGATCTGGCTATGAAACGATCATTTTAAAATCTGGTACAAGGGTTTAAGCTGAAAGCAAGATATGAAAGCTGAAAAAAGGGTGAGTGGAACTGTAAAGGAGGTGTGAAAAACAGAGGATCAGGAGGATACATGGAGGAGAGGTAATGTGAAGTCCCTGCTCCTGTACTCATCTTCCAAAGCAGAAATTGACAGAATCCAGATGGCCCAGGGGCATGGGAAGCACCACAGGACTTGCTCTACAGCTGCTTTAAGCTTTTTTTTTTCTCTCACACCACTGACAAATATGTTCACAGCTGAGAGCACAGAAGAGACAATACCCATTGCTCACTGCCAGGCAGTGAGAGGTGCAAATTGTCAAACTGTTGAACTTTATGGAGGTGGTCTAGACATTGAAAGAGGTCTCCTCTCCAAAGGCCTCTAAAAAAAGTGAAGAGATAGTGTGTTCTGAGAGAAAAGCAAAAGGGAAGAACAGAAAGACAAGGATTTGGAGGAGGAGATTACAGCCAAGTCAAGAGTAGATAATAGATATCTACTTATCGTGATGTATTTCCAGTGCACTGCTCAGAGCTCCTGGGGTTTCAGCTCTGTCATTCGCAGAGCACTTTGCCATCTGTGCAGCAAATAGTGTGAAAAGGTATTTAATTCAAAGTGGCAATCATATAGAACAGTGAGTAAATGATGGACTCAGCCAGAGGGAATAGCTGGTAAAATCACGTATTTTTTTATACTTCCAAAAAGTTTTAAGACAGTTGGTTAATGTTAAAACCTCTCTGAAATTATATTTGGTGTGACCTCTATAAATCATTCGTAATATCTTTCAAAAGAGTTTCATCTTCTGATAATACCAGTGTTGAGAAGTCTCCTTTGATTTTTATCCCTTTATACCCCCCAAAATAAGAAAGTAAATGGAATTGTAACTTTCTTCATCCACGTGTAACCCTAAATTCAGCTGGTTTATTTATTTTGCCATTTAGTGTTGAAAGTTAAAGAAAAGACATATTAAATTCTACCCATGGGATATAAAAAATAGATACAGCATGCATTTTTCTATATAGCACGTTTAGTCATTGGGCAATCATAGGCATCACTGAATGTGTCTTGCTATATTGTGACAGATTTTTGAATAGTATTGCTCAGGATTGAAATGACATGAAAAAAACACATCTATTTTTGTTTATGAATTAAGATCTGAAAATATTATTCAGTTCCTTGAGTAAAATTAAGCTATATAACTTTATGTATTTATAGTTTGATGTTTAACATGCTTTATCTATTGCAATGAAAATTTTAATGATGCATTAATATGTCTATTTTTCTTTATATTTTTCACATTATTTTTCATTATACTTCCTCTGCAATATATCTTCATCTTTTTGGCATCATTCCATTACTTTAAACCAATTATTCTTAGAAGCAAGTTAACTTCCTGTTAGCAAGTACATTATCTACACACCTAGCCTGACTTATTTAATATCCTGATTCTTAGAAGCACTAATAAGTTGCACTGTATTAATTAGAATTCCACTGTTGTTTGTTGTTAAATTTTATGTTAGAGATTTAACATGGAAATATTTTTTTAGACGTAATATTTTTGGAAAAGAGCCCACAAGCCCTCTCCAGGGACAGAAAGCTACATATCATCTATAAAAGATAGGCTTGTTGTAGTTTAAACCCAATTGGCAACTAAGCTCCTCACAGCCATTTGCATCTGATGGGATGAGGGAGACCTTGGAAAGGGTAAAAGTGAGAGAACTCATGGATTGATATAAAGACAGTTTAACTGGGAAAGCAAAAGCCACATGCGCAAGCAAAACAAAACAAGGAATTCATTCAGCACTTCCTATGGGCAGGAAGGTGTTGACCCGCCTTCAGGATAGCAGGGATCCATCATGCCTAATGGTGATTGAATAGACAAATGACATCACTCTGAACATCCCTTCTTTTCTTCTTCTTCCATAGCTTTATATTCTGTGCCATATGGTCTGCAATATCCCTTTGGGTCAGCTGTTCTAGCTCTGTCCCCTCCTAACTGCTTGTGTACCTTCAACCTACTTGCTGGTGTGGCAGTGTGAAGAGCAGAGAAAGCTTTGGCTCTTTGCAAGCAATGCTCAGCAATAACTAAAACATCTTATATTATCAACATTGTTTCCAGCACGCATTTAAGACATAGCCCCATACTAACTACTAAGAAGAAATTTAACCCAAGCAAAACCAGCACAAGACCTTTATTAGATGATTAAACATATATTTAGGAGCTTGAATTCAGTCTCCTGACTCAGCGAAAAGAGATCTCAGAATCCAGATGGAGTTTTGAGATAGGAATGTTTCATTTAGCGTGCTAGGAGAGAAAATACAAAACTAAAAATCCCCACCTCAAGGCACGCAGCTCACGAGACTTTATACCCCCTTCCACGGCAGGTGTTTCACTTTATGATTGATTGCCGGTCTGAGGTACTTCCCCTCTCCCCACCCCAACCCGCCCATCCCAGGAGTCAGGCAGGGGCACGTCAGGCATCTTCCTCTTCCCTTCCTCTGACTGTGACGCTGAGCTGCTGCGCAGCAACTAGTCCACAGAAAAACATGTTTTTCACTTGGAGACCTTGGGGTGTTTTTCTAACTGCTATCACCAAACTATATGTATTGTCTACTTCTAGTTCTCTAGGCTACCTTATCTCATGGTAGTATCTGGTATTTACAGGCACTTCACTCATGTCAGCTCTGTTCTCCTGCAATCTTGCTTCGTAATTCCCTAAAGATTTCCCTAAGTAGCCCCAAAATGATCCCTTCCAACCCAAACTCACTCCTACTCTTTAAAATTCTGGATTTCTGTTTACCAGCACCATTGAACATCTTCTTGCAAGACTCAAATGTTGTCTTAGCTGTGTATATGCAAGACATTCTACATTTTGAATGTAATTCTTACTGTTTTCATTTTATAGAAAAACATGTGATAGGATAAATTCTGACAGTGAGTAAAATATACAGTCTTTAGTATAAGTTTTTCCTATATTCATATGTAGCCATAAGCTGACCATGAAAGTCATGACTATGTTATGGTTTAAATTTTTTTATGGAATTTTCTCATAACCAACATACAGCTTTGGGGGGTACCGGCCGGGATCTTGCTTCCTGCCACTACCTACTGCCACGGGACAGGGAGGCTGAGCTGCATCCTGTGTCTCCAGCGGCATCATCACTTGATTCCCATCCCTGCCTGCTGCAAACAGCCACAGGTAACCCACTGCAGCCACCACCGTTGTCATATGTTCCTCACAGGACAAATCATGTTTTCGGCTGCTGGTGGTGCCGCCTTCTGGCCGCGGCTGTAGCTGCACCAAAAAAAATCCACTTTTCTGTTTCCTGAACTGTTGAGTGACTTGTCGGTGAAATTTGTCTTTGTCATTGTTTGGTTGTTGTGTTTTTCTGTTTTCTCCTCTGTTTTTAGGAAAAATTGTTATTAGGTTTCTACGCTTTGCTTGAAGCATCATAATTTCAATTTTACAGTAATTTGAAGGGAGGGGTTTCTGTTTTATTGGAAGTCCCACCTCCTAGCACACATTGTCTTAAATCAAGACATACTATCAGGTCAAGAAGAATATCACGCTGCAGAATTTTCCTTGAGACTGCTGCTGTCAAGTTCCTGAAGACTTCTCACGTCATTGTCATTGCTGCCAGCTATCCATGATCTTAACAGAAAGCTAATACTTTTAGTTCTTATATTGCATGCCAACTTGTGACTTCACTAATCTATTTCAAACTGTATAAGAATTGAACGACTATTCAAAACAGCATCATTTAAGTATTTCTATTCTATGCTACATGAAGTGGAGCATATTGATCCAAGTAACTGGGGCATGTGAAATCTAGAGTACAATGACTTTTGCAGGAAGTGGACCCCACCTGAGACAAAGCTAAGCTTACTGATCACATATTCCCTTGCATTATTTTTATGGGGAAATAAGAAACACTTATTAGCCTGGTTTTGGTCCCTGATGAGACATATTTTTAAATCTGAGACTAGTTCATCTGATCATCTCTATAATTAAAAAAGTGCTTGAAATACCCTTCAGACTTGTACAGAATAACTTATATTATGCCCAATGCATTCACTTGATCTTACAAGGGTATTTGAGTGTTTGAGACCATTTTCTGTTTGCTGAGATTGCCTTGTAAATCATACACTTTGTTTTGAGAAGTTTTATAGGCCATTTGTGGATGGAAGTGAGTAATCAATAGTGTAGCTACGTATCTGATGTATGGTAGGGTAAATTAACTAAAAGTCTTAGACTGATGTAAAAAGATAAAAAGTACATGAATATACTGTTGGTAGGTCTTGAAAATAGACTAGATTATTAAAGCTAGCAGTATTGGCAAACAAGAAAATGGCAATTAATTTAGCCATTAATTCCTATTTCTGCTAACAGTCAACCCAAATGAAAAGATGAACTGAATTGTGGAAGAATTCCAGACGACATCCGCAGCCCAGTCACCTAGGTTCAAAAATCCAAATTAGAAGTGTGACTCCAGCTGCTCTGAGCTCTACTCCTTTGATTTGTTCATCCTGAAATCTGACTCTGAGCCTGAAATACTTCAACAACAGGCACTCATACTTTCATTTGTTTCTGTGTTGGGCTCCATTTTAAGAATGACTGCAGAGAATTCATAATTTTGGGTTTTGTTACCCACTTCAACTTACCTTAAATGGGTCTAATTTTGTAGAGGAAGTTAAAGGTTTCAAATTGTATATAAATCACATACTCTTCAGAAAAACAGGTGCTAAGGACAGCAAATTCCACGATATTCTTGAGAGAATGTTGCTCCTTGAAACAGGTTTTTCTCAGATATGACTTAGCTGTACTCCTAAGAATATGTGAAAACAGTTTTTTGTGTTCAATCATTTATTCGCCATCAAATGGTATTCAACATCATTCCTCCACTGCAAAACACCTGCAGAAGAGTGTATCTTGAGGCTCACTGTGACTCGCCCACTGCAGCAACAGCTGTTTACAGCAGCTATTTTGTCCATTCCATTAGAGATGTTTGTAGACTAAAACAACCCTTTTAGTTCTTCTATGGAGCTTTTGAATTGGTTTTATTTTCTTTTGAGGGGGGCTGTTTTTTGGATTTTAGCCATTTTAAATATGAACTAAATAGACTTAGGTGTGCAAGATTTTTTTTTTCACTTGTTATTGTTTACTTTACCTAACATGCATTTGATCAGCTTTCAAAAGGAAGTTAATAACTGCTCTGTGCCTTCAGGATCTCGGAAATCATAGTGTATTTCTACTAGGCTCTTGAAAATAAGCAGTATGGATGAAGGTTCTTAGAGCTTAAGCAGGAATAGATGTATACTCCAAGCTTTTTTTACAGATATATGATGCCACTCCACTTATACTATGTAAATATTTCAGCCTGGTAATGAAAATAGAACAATTAATCTATACATCTGCATGATTGGGGCTTAGTTTATACTACAGCTTAAAATGTCTTTTTCAAGCAGTTCACAATTATTTGCCTCACCTTTATCTTTGACTACTTTTATGGTATCATCTAAGCCATATGCTATATTCTATCTCTGTTACTCACTGACTGGATTGTTGCCCTACTTCTAATCATATGATAGTTAGGCCAAGCCTCATGGGTTATGTCCATAGGCTTTCTCGTTCTCTTATCCAATATTCTTAAATATTCTGATTAAGTTGAAATGAGATTTAAGTAGTAGCATATTTGTATTTTGCAGTGTTGATGTTTATGTCTAGTAAAACAGGCAATGAAGCCTGTTTTTCAAACTGTACTAAAAGTAGAATTAACGCTTCTATTCAAAAGATGTAAAGTTGCTATGTATACCTACAGAGAATACAGAGAACCATTTAAAAGGGTTCATACATTCATGCAAAAGGAAGCAAGAGTCCCTTTGCTTTATTCTTGCCCCAAGAAAACATGTCGTTCAGGTGTATATTTAGAACCAAGGATGGATGTCACATGGTGGGTCCCTTAGGCTGCCTGACAGCCAGTAAACTGTTAAAGAAGGGATAACCGCTGCTTCCAGTAAAACTGCAATGAAGATAGAAGTGTATTAAACTTAAATTTGCTGCCCAAATCTCAAAGAAGCAGGACTGAAAAAAAGGCATCTTGGGCCTGAAGAAATGGCTTAATACCATGAAATGAGAGAATTCTAATAGTATATCAAAGACAAATCACAAGATAGTTGAGAGACACTTGAGGTTGGAAATGCACAAACTTCTCACACTTCATGCAGTAGTCCATCCTGAGAAGTGTTAGTTCCCTGGAAATATGAGTACAGCAACAAAAATGCCAACATACCAAAGCTAGAATATTGCAGTAAACAAAAGAAATTACACAATACTAATATCAGTCTGCTACACAAACTAACTAGCTACATTTAGTTTGTGGTTAAAAATATACATAGATAAAGACAGAGAGGCCCTTGAAAGACATGAAGATTTTCATTACTGTTTTGAGTGAAATCCTGTTCCTCTTTATACAGAGCAGAGACTGTGTTTCATTGCTCTCACTGAAGAAACCCATCTAAGGATCACATTAACCACATTCACTAACTGTGCTGTAAGTATTTTGTTTTTACTGATAAAACAAAGTTGGCACTGCAAGAAATGCAAAGCTATGATTCCTCTCTCGTTTTGATTTTGTGGGATTTTGTGGTTGGTTGTTTTTTTTTTTTTGGCAGGGGGGAGCATTTGTAAATTTGGTTGGTTGGTTGGTTGGTTTTTTTCCCCTTGAACATAAATTGTAGCCTTTACTGGTTTAGGAACTACTTTTATGGGTGGAGGGCATTGTTTTCATTGCATACTGTTTAGAAAGCATATGTGGAAACACCAATATATGTGATTTAATATAGGGAAAGAAGAGAAATCATGTGACTGGATATACAAATTCAGAAATTTATAGCATTCATCTATCTTAAGGCTTAACCATGCCTATGAATCATCTTTTTTTCTGTTCTTCTCTATTGATTTTAAATTAGGCTCCTTGTACTGAGATTGGCTAGACAGTTGCTGACAAGAAGATGGTAAATGGATGGAAGCAGACCAAGATATCCAGGGCAAATACCTAAGCTTGATCCAAAATTTTGCTGCTTAGTTTTGTTGGCATATAACATGAGAAAGCCATACGTCAGATAAAAATCATTCTTCTGTGGGGAAAACCCTTTTATTAATGCTGCTTTTCTAGCAGAATATGTTTGTCATTTAATAGCATATTTTACATGGAAGCAGTAAAACTACTGAGGGAGAAATTTCCTCTGCTAGTGTACACACTGTCTGCTCTGAAGCACTGCTGACATACTTATGTCAATGTAGCTTTGGAGAAAAAAATGACAGTTTGTCAAGCCATCCTGTATTTATAGCTCTAGGTTAGAGAGAGATTGAAAAGACCAATAACACTTATATGCAAAATGCACTGTAAATAAAATTATCTGTAATTTCTTCTTTTAAAATGGTGAGAAACACTTAGAGTAAGGATACATTTGGGAGGAGCACATAGTTAGCTTAGCTAGCTAGAACATGGTGCTAATAAAACCAGGGTTGCAAGTTCACTCTCCATATGGGCCCTTCACTTAAGAGTTGGACTTGATAATCCTCGTGGGTCCCTTCCAACTCAAAATATTCCATGAAATTTATGAAAATTCAAACAATTTTTTTTCACATAATATTTTTGTTTGAGGCAAGGTTGAAGACTGACATTTGCTTACTGTAGTGATTATCTGATCTTGAATAACAGAAATTGCCTGTGATGGCCGTAAGACTTACTTTAAGACGTATCTTTCAAAACATACAGCTTCTTCTTCCTACCTGATCTTCCTCATGCACGAGATGGAAAAAGTAAAAGGGTTTTAATGTAACAGGATTTTAATTGGTGCTAGCGACAGAATTAATAACCAGGCAGCCCTGACAGGAGCCTGCAAGTTGTGAAAACATATACTGAAGAATTTACAAAAGGAACAAACAAGTAGTCTAAGGCTGAAATTGTGTTAGATCTTCAAAATGAAGTTAAAATTTTTAGAGATTGAGACAGTCATGTTACACTTAGTTTTCTTTATTTACCAAGACCAAGAGCAAAAATCTGAAAATGAAGTGAAATTCATTTCAAATGAAGAGAAAACTCCATTTCTCTTATATTTTTGAATTATTCTGAAACAAGAAATTCCAATAACACTTAAAAATAATCTGTTTTTAAAAATCCATAGCCAGATTAAAGAGACTCAGATAAACTTTGAAAAAGAAAGCAAAGTTTCAGTTGCTTCTTTAGACTATCCGTGTAAAAATTATTGATAATAACAAGTAACATGACTTGAATTTTTGCTAGGACTTATGTGATAGTAGCTTCAGCAATTCAGGTGCAGCATAAAATGACTTTTTTTTCCATGTTATCTGGGTCCTTAGAGCTGTGTTGGAAATGTTTCCTATTTCTGTGTACACTGTAAAGCTTTGAAAGTTTTTCCATTTCTTCAGGAGAGTGAAGAGAGTGATATTTTGCAGATTTTAGAGATTAACTATGCAGAAGTGAAAATACCAAAAATCCTGATAAGGAGGGTCTTGGTTTAGGAAGCAGGAGACTCAAACTTGGTTATTTCTCCATAAGTGCTGTAGCCATGTGGTGATTTATTATTATAGAATAGGCTTGTTCAGCCCCTTTGCTATCTCTTCAAAATAATCAACTAATCAGCATTTATAATTTTTTCTCCCATCCCAGGTGACCAGGTGACTTTTGCAGTCATTGAAATATACAATCACATAATCTGATACTTTAGCTATAAGTAAGGACTGAGAAAGGAAGAGATGCTGAAACCAAGTAGTTCTATCCTAGTCCCAAAGAACACACATGATAGTCCCTGAACTATCTTTATGGGGAGTTTTGACTGTTGTGGAACCAGTGTTTTCTGATAAGGAACAAAAAAATATCTTTTGAAAAATAGAACTCCAAACAGAGCTCTGCTTGAATCTTTTTAATTCTGTTCATCTGGTTTTCTCCAGGCCTACTTCTCTAACTTTACACTGCAACTTCCTAGTATTCTTTATGGTTCTGGAATAGAAATGAATCAGGTTTCTTTCTGCCTTTCTCAAAAGTCCCACAGGGAACATTCACACAGTATTTATCCCACAAGTTCTTGTAATTTTAGTTTACTCATTCTTTACAGAAGGAAAGAATAAAATAAAATCCCTGTTTATGCACATTCCTGCTATAGAATATCTACTTGAGAAGTGCAAGTTGTATGTTAAGACCACTCATAATTTTACAAGATCAAGGATAAGTTGATTTTTTTAATAGTTCTGATTACACTATATTGTGCTAAACTGTTCTGTCTAACTATGTAATCAATTACAGTATAAACTGTTGTTAGCAGCTTGCAAGTACCAAACGGCAATGAAACATGTAACTAATAAGATATTCAAGTACAAATTAAAGAATAATTGTAAAGTATGAAAGTGTTNTTGTGCTAAACTGTTCTGTCTAACTATGTAATCAATTACAGTATAAACTGTTGTTAGCAGCTTGCAAGTACCAAACGGCAATGAAACATGTAACTAATAAGATATTCAAGTACAAATTAAAGAATAATTGTAAAGTATGAAAGTGTTTAAACATCATCACGGCTCAAATCTTATCAAGTACACAATAAACTTCAGTGCTCCGAAGATGAAATAGCACAGTATCATTTAAAACAGCAGCCAATATCATAGTAAAGAAGAGTAGAGAAGTATTTGCAACACCTAGCAATTTGTACAAGGTATATACATTCAGAGATATAAAGGGTAATTTTCTCACAATGTATCTGATACATTTCTCAGAACACAGGCTCGTGCACTTTATTCTGGTACGTCAAGTCTCTTACAAAAAGGAGCTTCATTTTTATATGTAGGAGAACAAATATTTTGGTATGCAAGGTTCAGCTCCAAAGCTCATACCCTCAATAGGTTTTACATGCTGTAAGAACCATGCAATGAAGTAGTCTGACCTTTGTACATTGTTCAGCCTCAAAAGTTAAATTTCCTAATTCCTGCACTATAACAAAAAAAAAATGTGATATTAGAAGATATGCTTGAGAAAGACATCTAACCTTAATTTAAAAGTTCAGGTAGTATTTGATACTTATTTATCACTGTATTACTGTAGTGCTCGAATAAACTTCGGTCAACAACTATGATCCTCGACTCTCTAGCATTTGTTCCTATGTTTCTTTTCACCAAAAAGTTATCCAGGCTAACTTTCCTTCCTAGGAAGTAGACAAACTTCAGAAGCAAATCTTTCTTTTTCAGATGGAACGTTTCTATATATAAAAATTATTTATAGCTGTACATTGTGAAATGTAAATCCCTTCAAAATTAATGTACATGCTGCTGTTGGCCTGATAGCCCAGGGATGTATTCCTGAAAAAGACTTTAGAAGTTTATAAGAGTATGAGGTTTTTCTCTTGCATCATTGATGTAGTTCTGCTTTGTTCAAGAACATCAGCATGCTGAGATTTGGAAATCAGAGGGGTATTGTCAAAGAGAACTAATTTTAGTGTTCACCTGATTAGATTGGTGTTATGGGTTGAAACAGGTTCTAGTTTTTAAAACGTATTGTTTTCCCTTTTCCCCTTTTTCTGTGTGATTCAGGAAGTTATCTCTCAAGGTGTTTTTCTGGGAGAGGAGAGAGGGAGAGAGTGTTGTTTTTCGGGGGTTTTAGGGGTTGCGGGTGTGGGGAGGGGGGTTGCTTTTAAAATTTGTTCTGTCTTTTATAAGAAGGAGTAGATAGATTCTGGTGTCTTGGGAACACAGTGCCGTTCTGCCCAGTTTCCAATCTTCCACAGGAACACTGCTCAGCCCGTGCGGGATGGGACCCATGGCTGGACCTCCATGGCGCAGCGGCTGCCAGTCCCAAAGCGACGGGCAGTGGCTGCCCTGGCATGGGTGCCTGCAGTGCTGGCCAGGGACATCTGCAGCCCTGCTGCTTGGGAAGTCAGCGGTTGTGCCTGGCCATCCCACTGGACCCCTATAAGTGCACATGGCTGCCTGCCCTGGTGCTTGGGAGCAGCGGCTGCCCACGGCTGCTGGTGCCGGGCTGAGTGGCAGCAGGTGCAGCCGGCTCTCCCCACCGAGCTGCGAAAAGAGCAGCTCGGCCTGCAGTGCCATGGTTCTGCAAGGCGCTGGCAACTAGCATGGCTGCCGGTATTGTGTGCATGCTGACAGCGGGCATGTGATGGTGGCAGCGCTTGCGGTGGGTGGGGCCGCCCCCGTGGTGGCCGCGTTGGTGTGTGGGGCAAGGCCAGCCCGGGGCCGGTGCCACTGTGAGGAGCAGACCTGGGGTGGCAGAGCCCGGTGCCAGGGGTGGCCCCAGGGCCCTCGGGTACCCTGTGGCGCTGATGGATGAGGCAGTGGCAGCTCTCCCACCTTGGCTGGCCACAGCCACAAGGTATTGCCATACTGCCTCATGGTGAAGTTCTGGGGAAGGGGAGGTGTCCAGCGCCGTTAGACAATCTGGAGGCAACCTGCGCCAGAAGGGTGCCCCGAGATCACATGAGAACGGCACCCTATAAAACTTCAAGCACGGAAGACCTGCCCTCTCTTCGGGCTCAGCTGTCATCGAAGCTGCATCTCAGCATCTCCTCTGCTCTCTTGGCCCTTTCCCGCGGCTCAGGCAGCAGCGCAGCTGAATTGGCAGCAGAGGCAGTGCAGGTCTGAGGACCATGCCATTCACCAGCAGTGGTATTCTCTCCCCTTTGGGCCCCTGAAATTTTCTTTTCACTTTTCTATTTTCCAGGAACCCTGGACTAAAACCAGCACCATTCCATGGGCCAGGCTCCCTTTTTCCCTTGCTCCACCAGCCTAGCAGCCAGCCAGGAGGAGCACAGTCGTGTTTATTGTCAGGTTTTTGTTCTTTGCAAAATAAATTTTGTTGGGTTTTGTTACTCTATTGTAAACTCTTGTCACTTTTAACACCTCCTAGTGTCCAAACCAGGACAATTGGCCTATCTTCTTTACAGATGTACACCTCAGAGAATTCATATAATATAATGTACTTTCATTCAGATGTAAATAACTAGGGAAAGTGCTTTATTAAGACAAGCTTGAAAATCTCACCTGCTCCTCTAAGACATTAATTAACTATGTGTATCCTTGTCAAAGATCGATGATGCTACCATTCCCGTAAAGTCCCAACAGGGCTGTAATTCAGCAGTGAAGGTTTAATCTATTAAATATAGGCTTAACATCTTAAGTATGTGCTTAAATGCATTCCTATCAATCAATGCATTTAAAAGTGGTTTTATGTCCTATTGACTTTATAGCTTATATAATCCAGTTTTGAATAGTAAAACACAAAACAGAAATTAGTTCTAGGAGCTCAAAATTCCTAATGTCTTTTATTAAGTCTACTTCTCAAACTACCTTCAACCTTCTGAAGAATGAGCAAAATCTATAGGTTATAGCATCTATCGGAGAATTTGAATGTTCTACAGTACCAGTGTATTTAACAATTAAATTTCAGTATTTTTCAAATGGCAGCAGATCTCTCCCCTCCTGCCCTCCTTCTGCTTTGCCCTTGGGGCTTGCAGAACTGTTTCTCACACGGTTCCCCTCACTCAGCCCTGGCTGCCAGGCAGTGTTTTGCCCTCCCTTGCCTAGGCTTTCCCTGGGGCTCTCTCCCTCCCACCCGTGGCTGAGCCATGTCCTGCTGTCTCTGGACAGGGCAGCACCTTGCCACATAAAGGGCATTTTCATGGATTTCAGTGCATTTGGCTATCTTTCCTCCTGGAGACATAGTAAAACACTGTTCCAGCATTAAATTTAGCTACTACATTAAATTTATGTAGCCAGGGTTTTAAAAACCCAAACAACATTTCCCTGAGTTTAGTAATTTATCAAACAAATTAGGCTAAAGGAAAGGGAAAAAAAAAAAACCCAACCAAACAAACTAGAAAGAGGCTACATTTACTTTTTGTGGTGAAGTAAATATTATTCATCAGAATCCACTTTAGGTTGAATTATGTCTATAAGATGCTGTGTCTTTTATTATTCCTTGGCTTTTAATCTTTGCCTTGAACCGATGGTCATGCTCAGAGAGACCTATCTGTTTGCACTCCAAGCTCCAGTAGATATTGTTTTATTAAAATAAATTGGAGCTGGAAGTGAATTACTAGTTCTGCCATTGACTTTGTTGAGGACTGTCAAACCTTATCAGTATTTAGAAGACACTTCCCAGCCAGAGAGGAGAACAAGTCCAATATTCATATTCAGGGAGCTGACTTTTTCTGAGTGGGAAGTGCACTCATAATCCTGTTTTCTCTCTAGCAGACAGGCATTAAAATTGAATTAAGGGGACCTGAGTTCTGCTTTCAGTTAAGATACCAACACTATTTGGAGAAGATTCTGTACTTCCATTTTTCTGTCTTGCCTTTTCCATAGCCATTTGGATGGTGACTTTTTCTTGACATTTTCATACCTCATTAGCAGTTTTAACTGACTTCTAGCTGCAAGTGTAATGATTAATAGAAAGAATAAACAAAATGTGTAGGCAAACATAGAATTTCAAATATCTAGACTAGCTTTGTATTTTGGATACTAATTCAGGATGCAGCTTCATGAGAGATTAAGCATAAATGTCAGTGCACCCTTTGCTCTGGCACATTTGCTTATCTCGGCTCTCCGATGTGTCAGTTCACTTGAAAAGACAGCAGAAAACTAACAGAAAAAAAAAATAGAATAGATTCCTGCAAGTAAGTGGAATTGATTCATTGGAAGGTCAAATGAGTGCTGGAGCTGCTACAAAAGAAGAGGGAGGAAGTGGGGAATGGTCACAGCCCAATTTAAATCTGTTTGTGCTGCTCCAGAATTATTTTCAATTGGCCAAGAAAAGTAAACAGTTTACAATGCTTAACAGAAAATGTATGTCACCCATGTTAACGTCCTTCATATTTTTTTAATTAATATTTGACAAGCAATATTTCTGTTGAATGTAGTCTTCAGGCTAGTGAGGAATAAGCAGATTGATTATTCGATAATTTTTTAATGTCAACAATCTAGAAAAAAAAAATTCTACATGGTTATTCCTCACGTCTAGTTTTTGATCGTGAATAGGGTTGGCTCTAACTTTTTTTGTCTTCTGTCTTGTAATGAAAAAAACCAATAACAATAAAAAACAAAACAAAAAAAACCCGAACAAACCAAAACAAAAAAAAAAACCAGAAAAATATGTTGTTTTCCTTGACTTCAGCAAGGCATGGAATATAAAGTGAAATGGAATGTTCCCTTAGAAAATTCACGGTAAATAATATCATGGTCATTATGCTTGAGAGCAGGGCTGCTACTGTGTTCTAGAAGAGCTGGGAATGATGGGCTGACTGCGACTTCATGGAAATAAACAAGGCAAATGCAATTTCATATAGCTAGGGTAGAATAATCCCATGCAAAAGTACAAGATGGCTTTTTACTGATTAGGAAAAAGCTTTTTTTAGAAAGGAGCATGGTGAACAGCAAATTGAAGAGTCCACAGTGTGCCTTGCGAAAAATAAGGCTAACGAGCATCCTGGGCTGCATTATCATGCATGTAGCAAATAGGCCAGGGTAGGTGATCCTTTCTCTCTACTCAGCATTTGTGCAAATGCATCTGGAATATCACAACTCTGCTTTGAGCAGGGGTTTAGACAAGGTGACCTTAGGGGATCTCCTCTAACCTTAAGCATTCTATGATTCTAGAAACAATTTCATACATGCAACATCTAATTATTAAGACCAATGATATGCAACACTGTATTTGTTGTTCCTGGATGATCTGTCCTTTCTGGATGTTCTAAGATTTGAAGAATTTAAATCCCAATTAATGTGAGTACTTAAAATCCAGAGTAAAAAAATTAGTGCAGAAGTGTAGTGGTATTGATATTATTGATCATATCTTTCTAGTGTAAGTATTCATGTAACATGACTTTGGTGACAAAATTTAAAATGTGGAATGGATTCTGTTAACACTGTTTTCCTTCTGTTAGTTTGCAATCCTCCTAAACCACTTGAACGGACACTTGAGAACATTACATACTCTTACCCTCTTTAAACTTGAATGAGTGAGAAATTTTTCTTTAGCATTTCATTAATAAGGAATCCTTGCCTATTATTTATATCCAGTGACAGTTTGCCAAGCATATATCTATCATGACTTTGTACAATGAACTGTTGTACTCTTGGAGAAATTCATTATTCTGAAATACTGATGGTAAATTTATAAGTCAAATTTTTCATATTAATGTACTAAGGAATTATAATTGAGGCCTTTATGGCTTTCTGAGATGTTATAAACCTCTTTGTAATTAAGTGACTTTTTGGGAATGATAATATTTTTTTTACATATTTCATGAAACAGGATTTTGTATAAATTGTACATATCAAAAGCATAAATAATAATAATAACAATAATAATAATAACAATAATAATAATAATTATTAGTAGTAGTATTAGTATTAGTATTAGTATTAGTATTAGTATTA
>VYZS01083605.1:0-13374 GCA_013400695.1 Neodrepanis coruscans | reverse complement strand
AAAAAAAAAAAAAAAAAAAGAACAGTGCATTAAAAAGATAAAAGTTTTAGAATTCATTACAACATGCCACCAAATTATTTGTTTATTTAGGTATTCTAAATTAAATTCTATATTTTTGATTAAGATCATTATAAAACTGGCTCTTTGGCTTAGCTAGCTATTTCCAAAAAAGTTCCCATAGTAGAATTTCATTTTCCAAATTCCTACTCATGATGATTTTTACTGTCCAAACATATGGACATACAAAGCACAGAGACACATACTCCTTTCTTTAATGGAAGAAGTTTCTTCAAATCTAAGAAACAGCTGGAAAGCCTGTGTAGGACTAAGGTAGGATTATATTTCCATTTTTATTTTTATACTCACAGATAAAAGCTATCGCCCATGCAGCAGGGGAGAGAAGATGGCTGATAGCGCTAAGCTGCCTTCACTAAGCAATGCTGATGGCTGCCTTTTTAGCAGCCTGGGGCATTATGCATGATTAAAAAAAAACCAACTTAAGCTAAACCAGACACTTTAAAAAGAAATACACTTTGGAATAATGTTAACTCCACTTAGCTCCTAGGATTTCACTATATATATCTTAATAGTCTCAAGCAGCTCCCTTTGTAAGCAATTCATACAGGAGCTAATGTGTCAAGTTTAATACACATCAAAAAACCGCTTATTTGTAACTAAAATGTTCATAATGCAGAGGAGCTTTTCATCTTGGACATGTAATAGCCAACCTCCAAGCAGAACACACCAGAATAAAAATCCTACCACAAGAAAAGAGTGGCATGAATTTTCTTGACATTATTTCCCTTCTCAGCTTCCCAGATTCCAAACAAATCTTTATATGTTGGACAGATGCTGAAAATGTGCAGAAAATCAAAAGCTATTCTTACTACATAAAATTCAAGATTTATCTTGGCTAGCTTAGCAGTCAGGAAACAGATGTTGAGGCAGGAAAGCTTTTTTTCTGTCTTTGCCTGTTTTAACCCTGGTCTCACACTAAGCATATTAGGAATGTTTGGCTATTTAAGGTCAGTGAAAGACAAAGAACCAATTAGGAGTAACTGTGCGCTCTTTGGCTTTTAAACAAATGGATTTTGATCAGCTGTTATCCAACCTTACCTGTTCTGTGATTCTGTGATGCCTTGATATGCTGCGCTGTCATATTACTTTCTAGACAGAGTTGAGCAAATTATGTAGCCTACATTTTATAAAACTTGAAGATTTTAAGGGGATGTTTTAGTAGGCAAGCCATCAGGCAACTAACTTTTTAAGGAAGGCTGAAGAACAAAATTAAGTCCTAGAAGTAGGAATATTCAGGTCTCCTGATACTACTTTGAGAATCAGTTTATATATGATACAATCTTGACAATTTTTACAGAAGATGAGAAACTTTATATTTTATCTTTTTATTTTTAATTATATTATAGAATAATGATATCCTGTCTTTGGTAGCTGGTCTTCTCAGTAACATCTGATTTTTCAGGTCCATCTGGTCATCTAAATTAAAATGCTGTCATGAATGCACTATGTGGACTTTGTATTTGAGGTCTGCTGTCATAAATCCCAGTCTCTGCAGAAGTTTATTGTCTTCTTGCAGAGAATAAATATTCATCTAAGAAAAAGTTTTTTAAAGGAACATACTCATGTAGATAAAGAATAAATTTGTGTGGGGGCATTTGTCTGAGAAAACACAATATCCTTATCCATTTGGAGCAGTTTGGATCTTCAGAAATGTAAGTTTAAATCCTTAATGCAATTTGTCTGTTTAAAATGGAACAGCCACAGTAACAGAACAGAACATCTTCAAGTCGTCAGTTTTTAAGCACTTAGAATAGTGTCCTTGCTTGGGGGAAAGTGACAAAAGAGTGTTTTGAATATATGTTTAAAAATTTTGAGGTATCTAATTGTGTAGAATTCCCTGTAATCTTTTGTGAAATATTTGTAACGGTTTTAGTTGTGGAATTACTTGTTTTGTTCTTCTTGGAACTATGTGAGTGATAGGAGAACAGATTTTTGCTTAAATAGTTCCATAGAATTACCTAAATAAGAAAATATAAACTTTCTTTTGATTCTTGAAATCACTATGGATTCACTAGGATTTCACTATTGGTATTAAAACAACACCCAAATAATTCCACTTAGCAATAAAGAGGTTCTGTTCCAGGGAATTCAAAATCTAAAGGAACAATAACGTCCCGTTAACATCAAATATAAGGATCAATTGACACTTTATATTTGAGGAAATGGAAAAACAAGAATGTAAAACTTAGGTGTCTTTTCTAACCTCATACGCTAAATCAACACAGCTAGGGGCAATTTTTAGATTCTTAATTCACTACTGTACTATTCTTTCAACAGAATTCTGCCACAAAGCTGAAAAAAATAGTAGAAATTATCTGACAGAAAGTCTGTAACTGTAGGTACAGATGGAATAATACTATGCCACAACAAGTGGAACCCTCCTTTGACTGTGGTAAGGCTAGAATTTCATGCACAGCTTTAAACATGTCATTTTCATAGAAATCTTGGAAAATGGTATAATTGATAAGTATGTGATTCATTCTAAATATGCAAAATAGAATGTTAAAGCTTGTGAGACCTTGATCTTGCAGCCTCCACAAATATTCAAGTACTATTTTCCTTTACCTACAGTAATCTCTTTCAAAATTTTTGGTAACTGGAAATATCTATTAAATTCATTTGCAAAAATATATATAGGATATATGTATGTTATATATCTATAAACTCTGACAAAGATGGTGTTATATCAAAATGCAAAAAATCTTAATTTCCCCCTCCAGGAAACTGGAAACCTGAAAAGGCTCTTTGCAGGAAGGCCTATCACAAGAAAATAAAAAAATATATTAAAAAAAAAAAAAGTTAGTCAATCACTGATGAAGACAATACAATAGTATATAATTGTGGGACAGACTAAACTATGGTCACCTCTGTTTGGATATTAAATGATAGCTGCAGTAGCCAAAGCTGCACACAAGTGTGGGAATAAAAACAACTGGATGAGAAAAATCTAAACATTTAAGTTTAGAAAATTAAACCAAGCCAAAACCCCATTATTTCAATGTTAAACTCCGAGCTGCATTAATTTAAATGGAAATGGGAGAAGTCTAGGTTTTGTCACCTTCTTTTTATTATATTGTCTTGCTTATCGTGATCAGCTGTGAAGGCAATGATAATAGGTAAAATATCAAGATGTCCCTTGATTTCATTTGTATAGCTGACTTTTTGATAGCGTCATGGATGCAAAATATTGGTGCTTGTATGTATCGTCAAGAGCAGACCAAGACAAAGCAACTGAAGACAATTTAGCAGAAACAGAACTTATTTATGACAACCACCACTCCACCTTTACTCTTAGATGTCAATGTTTTCAGAGGTAGAACTATGTTCTTCACATTGTGTTCATAGTGCCTAACTCTAAGGTTCCTTTTGTTTATCTTTTCCCTAGGCACTGACTTGAGACCAGGAAACAGTAAATTTTTGAGGAAAGAAAAATATAATTTTTAGGAAGGACTTAATTTTTCAGTAAGAATTAACTTTCTAAGGAAAGAAAATTCTAAAACTGTAAACATTGATGGGTTTTCACAGGCAAAGAAAAAAAAGGAGAAAAAAACCTAAATGAAAGTAAGACAGTGTCATCTTTGTGAAAACAATGATTTCTAGGCCAGTTTTAGCAATGTTTAGGAAAACCATGTCATTTTCTTTCTAAGTGTAGAGTTAAAATGCAAATGCAATAGCATGGTTTGTTTAACTAAAACCTTTTAGAAAAACAATAAGAGGGAAAAGATGTCTGGAAAGATGAACATGTTCTTTCAATATTGACCTATGAGATTGGTGTTTTTTTTCCACAAAAGCCTTGTATAAAACTCCACAATGCCACAAAATTTTATTAGCTTCTCTATCTCTCTGCTGCATGCATATCCTTTTTTACCCTCTCTTATATTACAGAGATAAAAAATTGTACAAGAGAAGTGAGATTTTATAATGCAAACTACAGTAAAACAGAAATTCAGAGAAGAAAAGGCCAGGCACTATACAATAAGTAGTCATTTGAGGCTGATAAATTATGACCATAACTATAGCCATTATCATTTAAGTACTCTTTGGTTTCTGATGATAAAGCACTAACTTATTGCAGTATTGACAACAACCCTACAGCTCCAGCTTATAGCTTGTCCACTTGCTACCCAGTCATCCACAGTGAATTTAATATATTGCAATAAACAATTACGCTCATCAGAAGCAGAAATGGTCTTGAACTTAATCCAACACAAAAGATTACCAACCAGGTAGAGCAAAGTAATGAGAAACATTGATGTGAGGTCTTTTGCTCATGCATCAGGTAGCTGTTAAATAGGTCAATAGCTTAGGTAGAGAGAAGAATTAATGAGATCTAACGAAGAGGGAACCATATGGGTAGTGAATATCATTATGAAAAGACTCTAAGTGTTGTTTCTTTTGGTACCTGAGCTTATAAAACTGTAGTAACACAAGCTTGGATGTATAATTAAAGTTTGTGATAGTGTCACTTCACGTAAGTATGCAACTTGCATTATTATTCTATTATGACAGACTTCTAGTAGAGAGATATTGGAATTATGCATTTAATTCATGCAATCCTGTAATGCAATGCATCATACAATGAAATCAGACAATTCAATAAAATCTCCTGCATGTTTCAGATCATAAAATGTCACACTGCTCTCCTCATTAAACCCCTAGCTTCAGACTTAATTACTGCTTATCCTTCAGAATGACATCCAGCTAGATCTTCCTCTAACCTGTCCCCAAGCAGCTTTTTATTGGAAGGTCATTAACATGGTATATTAGGTTAAAATTTTAATGTAAGCATGTATGTGGTTACTTATGTTAAAGTTTCTTCATGTAGTTCTATTTCCATTATACTAAATATGAAAGGTTAACATAGCATGAGTGGGAAGTTTAAGTGTTTGTTTTGAACTTTTCTCAGGTTCTTGAGAAACTTGCTAGTAAAAAGATGAAGAGTCTCCAAATATTTGATACCACAATCACATTGTAATGGTTTGGGTTAAAACCACAGAGGAAGACAAAGAAAAAATAACTCTCTCTCCTATGCCTACATCTTGGCTGGGAGGAGTAGCCAGGTTACCAAGGTTTTTTTTCCCATCAGCCTGGGAGACCCAGAAGGAATGCTGGGAAGGGGGGCTGGACTATAGCTCAGCCTGGNTAGAGTGTAACATATATTCCCTTCCCCCGACCCTCCTCAGGTTACAGTGTGTGTGTGGGTGTGGGGGGGTGTGTGTGTGTGTGTGTCTGTTTGTCTGTCTGTCAGAGGGAATCCAGGCTGGTTATAATTGGGCAATTACCCCCATTTATTCCCCATATATCTACCCTTTAATAAATTGCTGCCTTCCCTATCCGTCTCTTGTCCATTGATAAAACCTAATATCGTCCAAAACCAGGACACACATGAATTAATGTAACGAGAGCTGAGTGACCTAAATTCTGATCTCTACTACCCTTCCCAACTGAGAACACAATCCTTAGTAGTCTTGTGTGTATTGCAGACATGAGGATGAAACAAAGAAAAAATTTACTTATCCATATTTCTCTCTAATTTCAGGATTTTTTCAAAAAGCATGTAAATGCTAACATCTCTGAATCTTTTCTTTCTGACTGGCAATTGTTATTAGAATCAAATGTATCTGCAGTACAAATAAGTGCGTAAATGTATGTGTGTGTGTATATATTTATGCATATATTAGCAACTATAACTGAAACTACTCTATCCACAAAGTTACTAGAATAATGGCTTTGTCATAACCTGCTGTTTGAGACATAAATTACTAGTCAAGCAACAACTGATAAAGAATTTTCTTTCTAAGGTTCTTATAAAAGGTCATCAAGATACTGTCTTTGAGATGATTCTCAGACTCATTCTTTTTACTTAATATATTCAGTGATTTCTGTCTGCTGCATTAAACTCACTGCATCAGCACACTGGCCAGAGAGACTCAGGAAAAAAAAGGTTTTCATTTCTTAGAATTTACATCAAAAAGGCTCAAAATTTCAGCTTTATTTCCAGTAGATGTATACGATTTCCATCATCAAAAAATGCTGTTTCATCACATTTAACACTTCAGAAGCACCTAAGAAGATATGATGTAAACTATACAGGCAAAAATCAACTACCCATACTCCAGAAAGGATGTCTGACCAAACAACAGGTGTTATTTAATGCAAAAATTCAGAAGCCTAATCACACTAAGAGTTCTGCTTCCCTGAAGCATAGGAGCTTTCCTGCTAGACCAGACTGGTGGCACGCCCAGTCTGGCCTGCTTGACTTCAGTTTTTTTCTAGTATTGTCTCTTTCATTATTGCACCTACGATTGCAATAAAATATAAATCTACTAGTTAAGGGAAAAAAAACCCCACATTCAAACAAACTCAATCCAAGCAGAATGTCCATTTCTAGTCTTTGAAAGCAAATTCAAAATTTATGCAAGGTGTCTATTATTTAAACTGAAAACAGGAGATGTAAGGATGTTTGTTTGTTTGTTTGTTTGGTTGTTGTTTATTTTCTGTTTGTTTGTTGTAGGTGTTTTTTTTTTATTTTGGTGGTTGTTGTTGTTTGGGAGGGGGAATGGGGCAGGGGTGGTGGTTTGTTGTTTTTTTTTTCCCCAGAGTTATTCTCAGGGTATATCAAGTTTTCTTTTAAAGATGAAGACAGCAAAACAGTATCATCAACAAGAATTGCAGCATCTAAAATGAGATATAATCAAAGTTACCTGTATCATTATTTGTAGTCATTTAGAGCTCTTTTTTTAGCTGAAATTTTAGTGAAATAATTTTCTGGTTAATTTGTGTCATTTTGAGACAATTCGTTAAATGCAATTATTGTTTCAGTAATGTTTCTTTAAAGAAGAAAGAAACCACATGTAAAAATTTTATTCTACAAGTGCTTAGAATAAGCGGCTTTAGTCTTTCAGAGTTTGGTGAATATTTATTTATGATTTATTTATTTATGTAAACACTGGGAATGCACGAGGAATTTTTCACCCAATCTCTAATTTTCTCATAATTACCTCTCTACCATTTTTCTCCAGTTACTGATCTGCTCAATCAATTTCTCTCTCTGTCTAATTTCTGTGACAAAATGCTATAATATACTTCTTTTACTTGCACTCTTTTTCTGCCCTCCGAATTGTTTGGGTTGTTGGATATAATTTCTTGGTAGCAGTCACTAACAGCAGTTAAACTTCTATAACCTTTACATATAATTACAAATCGTGCCATGAAGGTAGCAATTGATAAAAGATTTTAAATTCATCCTGTAAAATGTTTATATCACTCCAGAAGTAAAAAAATGAGATTTCTTGTTTCTTATAATCAAAACCTACTAAAAAATTTGATTTTTAAAATCTAGTTTTACATTGTTGTTTAGGGGTATGGGAGAATACTTTCTAAAACAATTTAATTTATTAATTTTTACAGCTGAATTTGCCTCTTTTTTTCAACATTAGAACAAGAACTGTTGTCAACAGCTAATGTTTGATTGATTAATTAATTAATTAATTAATTGGGTTTTTTCCTCCAGAAACAATGAACAGTTTGATTATAGCAGTGGTCTTCGTAACTAATAAATGACACAAACCATTTCAAAATAAAAATTTTCTTATAAAATTGTACTAAAACATTTTCTCAATTATTTTTGTCTAGCATCACAGTGAGTAATAATAAGCTTTTAGTCATGTTTATTTGTTTTGCATGTGCTCTTTTTTGTTCTTAGAAAAATGGGCGGGACACATTGACACTGTTAAAACTGTGGAATTTCCACTGAAATCTCAGCTGAAGGTCATGGGAGGTGAGGTTTTGAGTTGTTTTCATACAACATTTCAGTTTTCAGTCTTTCCTTAAACTAACTATAAGATCTAATGACATTGACCTAGATTCCAAATTTTGGATCTACAATAAATTTTGTAAAATTTCACTAGAGCTCTTCATTACCACAGAAAGATTTGTCCAAGAACATTGTGCTCAATTTTACTTGCAAATTTTAGCTGGCTGCAAATTTTAAGTAATAATAAAAAAGGTTAAGTTTCCTAACAACATGAAACATACAGGAAATAAGGAAACTGATTTTCATACTGAAGCTTTTACTCTTGATTCAAAAACATACAAATACATTCAATACTTCTTTTTTCATTCAGGCTGATAGATAATGTATGCTTGTGGAAGAATGTAAATATTGTATATGAGGGTGAATATTTCTGGAACATCATCTGTGACTTCTTGAACAGGCTGGACTGTGTTACCCATAGCCTCCTGAACTGCTTTCAGAGTTTCAAAATATTCTCAAATAAGTAACTCAAAGAAATCAGATTTCAGTTCTGTTATCAAAAACAGTAAAACAAATCTATCTCATGTGATTTAATTTGCATATTTTGATTGCAGACAAAGTTCTATATTACTTCACACCTCATACGAATTTGTTATGCAATGTTGCAGTGCTTTCTCAGAGTTTTATTTCCATATTTGCTTTAGTAATGGGTGAATACGTCTGGCTGTATCTTACATTTTGCCTCCAAATATCCTGTTGAAACTTAGCATTACTACATTGCTGTAGAGAAGTTGAGATGAAGTTAAGAAGGTCCTATGTACTTTGATATGCAGGAAGCCAGACAGCTATCTCCTTCCTCTAAGAACCTGGAATCTATCAAAAGCCTTAAACAATATAAACTAATATTCAATTGTTGTTCATCTGTCATAGACAAGTGTGTCATTTGGACTACACTTATATAATGTTTTATTTGTCTCCTATTGTCCTAAATAATGACAAACCGCTGTCATATACAAGGTGATGATCTTTATATGCCAGTAATGTAATAGTTAACTTCATTTTTATCGCAGTATTCCCAGGTCTGGTTTCTAACCTTAGAAACAGCAACAGGTTATTATGTTTCCTGATGGCTTTTCATTTTAAGCCTGAAATGCAAGACAATTTATGCTTCTGATAATCTAGTGCATGTGAATTACATGTTAGAGAAAGCTTGCAGTGAAGACAGAGTAACTTGAAATCATTCATTTTTAAATTCATCCAGTGAGCTCCATCCTGCCATAAAACATCAAACAAACTAACAAAAAAACCCAAGAAAGATATTACAATTATTTTTTTCTTGAGTCATTTAGATTTGGCATACATTCTGACTGAAGTGAAATTGAAAGGCTGGGTAGGATTCAAACATTTAAAAGAAATCTTTTGGAACTATTCCATGACTGTTTTGAAGCCAGGGATAGTTCTTCTAGTTGACTTCATTTGATGTTAGATCAAACAGCTGTAAGTGTTGTTTTTCTGTTTTCTCACCAGAAATCAAATTTGTAAGTGAACATTTGGCCTCACTGAATTTCATCCATTTATTTTTCTCAATTTTAGTCAGTACCTCACCCATTACATTTAATATTAAATCAAACTCCACCAGCTTCTTATGGCCTGAAGTTAATGTAATCTAAGTTAGGAGCAAAGATATTCAGGGTTGTGTACATTTAAATATTGCCCTGCTTCTAAATGCAATCAAATGTTTCAGAAAAAATGTTATGGGCAATTACAGAACAGCAGGTAGGAAGATACATAAATGAAGCATAATTGGCTGACTACAGATTTTAGTCAATAGTGAAATGTTTGATAAGGTGACCTTTTAAATTAACCTGGTTTAAAGATGCAATCTTTCTAAATAGACAGACACAAAGAGGCCTATTAGCAATAGGTATGTTTAAAATAAAAGCCATCAATCAGGTTTGGTGATTACTAGATAAGAAAAGGTCAATTTTCAAATAGCACATTTAACCACCGAAGCCTTCTCCTTTAGCAGGAACAACTGCTAAATCAACACCACTTAGCTCCAAGAGTTAAATTCTGTTCTATGAGAATGTGATCATCTTGCTTGTTCAACAGTAGTTTATATCAAAAGAGGAGATTACAGATAATTTTCTGCTGTTCCTTTGACTTGTTTTAAAAAGCTGTTCCAAAAAATTATTTCTGTTGTTCATGTTTACATGATAGAAGAGCAATCCAGTGCAACCAAAATGACTGCACAGCAATATCTGGAGCTTAAATGAAAATAGACATTGCTAATTACCTAGCAAAAAAATTACTTACTTTAAATATATACCATTCACTTTAACAATATTTTAAAATATCTCTCAAGTAAGAACAAAATCCTAAAAATTTTTACACATGTGAAAAAAGGTCACAATAAAGAGGTGACTATACCATATATGCTGTGGGGGGGTTTTTTCACACTTACCTCTATATGTGACAAGATTCCATCTGCTGCACAGAAGGACTATTCATTTAATTTTTGTATATACAATCTCCTCTGCTTGTTTGATGTTTATAACACTGTATAAAACATCCTAGAGGTCCAATATCTTGATCTAAATAGAGACAACAAAAAATAATATCCCATATGCATTTGTATAAATCTTCAGGATAAAAGAAAACCTAATCCCAGAATGTTTGGTAACATCTTAATTTATCAGATGGAATTATTTTTTTTCTTTTTTCGTGTCATAAGACCTCTTCTGATTTCGTTTTTAACTGAAGAAGGATGCTAAGGTACAGTGTTATCTACAGGTGATTAACACAGGAGAAACCTTCCTTTCCACTACATTGGTTATTTATCAAAACCACAAAATCTATTGCTTATATTTATATAAGATGGAGTAAATTTGGTGCACATACAGACTACCACATCTGCCAGCTGCCACCAGTAAGAGCAGCAGAGATTCAGGCTACTCACTGTACTATAGGAATGATAGTTCTGCTTTCCATACTAACCTCATTTTTCAAATCTCTGAGACAGAAGTTGGCAGTTTCAAGACAACAAAGAGAAAAAATAAAGGAAAAGAAGAAGAAGAAAAAAAACCCACAATTTGTCAGTCTTTACATGAAACATTGCTTTTTACTTATTTCTGGCCTCTAAACATGAAAGATCTTGTTGGTGTCCCCAATTAAATGTAGGAGATCAAAGAAGCATTGATATATAACCTGCTGTCTGTCTAGTATTTCAAAAGAGAGATCAACTGAAAATTACAGAAAAATGGGCCATAAGTTACTATAATGTAGCTTTCTTTTGTTTTGGTCTGTAGCAAAAGTACAGCTTTTTTTTTTTTTTTTTTTTAAGAGAAACAAGAGTGAAATTGCAGGCGATGTCTCCTGACTGCTTTCTGTTATCAGACGATTACATAGGTATCAAATGCAGCATTAAATGACATGTGGCAGAAATACCAGAAATGCAAAGTTCAAAAAGTACAGCCCAGAACTGAACACAGTACTCAAGGTGCAGCCTAACCAGAGCTGAGTACAGGGGAAGAATAACTTCCCTAGTCCTGCTGATCACACTCTTCTTAATACAGGTCTGGATGTCATTGGCCTTCTTGGCTACCTGGGCACACTGCTGGCTCATGTTAAATTTCCTATAAATCAGCACTCCCAAGACCCTTTCTGTCTGGCCACTCTACAGGCACTCAGTCCCCAACCTATACCTCTGCATGTGGTTATTGTGGCCAAAGTGTAAAATCTGGCACTTAGATTTATTAAACCTCACTCCACTGAATTCAGCTNCAAGATTACATTCTTGAAGTACATCCAGCCTTCCTGGACCCCTTTGTGATTAAGGACTGTTTCCCAAGGCTCTCTCCTAGTTAGTTCCTTGAATAAGCCGAAGTCCACCCTCCAGAAATCCGGTGTGGAGGTTTTGTTGATGCCTCTCCTTGTTTCACTATTTATTGAGAACTCTCTTATTTCATGATCACTGCACCCCAGGCAGCCTCCAACCACCACATTCCCCACCAGCCCTTCCCTGTTAGTGAACAGCAGGTCAAGAAAAGCCTCACCCCAGTAGGCTTATTAACTAGTTGTGACAAGAAGCAGTCTTCAATGCACTCCAAGAACCTTCTGGACTGCCTCCTGTCTCCTGTGTTGAATTCCAAGCATATTGAAGTCTCCTAGAAAAAGATCTTGAGACATCCTCCATCTGCTTACAGAATAATAGGACAACCTCTTCCTCCTCTAGTTAGGTGGCCTATAACAGACTCCAACCACAATGTCAGTCTTGTTGGCTGTCCCTCTGAACTTTACCCAAAGGCATTCAACCCAATCATCCTTAACCTCAAGCTCCATGGCGTTGAGAGTCTCTCCAATATAAAGCACCACCCCTCCACCCCTCCTCCCTCACCTATCTTCCCTGAGTAACCATCCAATGAAACACTCCAGTCATATTAGTCATTCCATCAAATTTCTGTGATGGCAACTATATGGTATCTCTCCCATTGTACCAAAACTTACAGCTCTTCTTGTTTGTTGCCCATACTTCACGCATTAGAATACATGCACCTCAGTTGGGTTGGTGAACTCACCTTTGATTTAGATTCACCACCTTCAATATCCCCCTGAGAGAAGCTGGTTCCATCCCCTTTCCCCTTTCAAACCTAGTTTAAAGCCCTCTCAATGAACCCTGCCAGCTCAAGGACTAAAAACCTTTAATTTCTTTCTATATTTTTCCTTTAAACTCATCTTGTCTAATTATTCTAGTGCAAAAGGCTGAGGAAAGAGATGAAGAAAGAAAAGCTGGAGAATAAGGGAAACTGTAGAGGTAAGGATTGCTCTTTTTAGCATCACTGTCTCCCCAATAAAAGTTGGAATAATATATTTTTGCTACAAGTGTGGGGTTTTGTTATGACATCCCATTACAAAAAATCTAGTGAAGGTTTTCAAACCTTTTTCTTCTTCCTTTGACTGACCACATAAAAACAAATTATCTGTAGGGTTAATAATTTTGTTGATTTTTTTTCCTTGTCTGATTCTTTTACAGTATAGAGTCAGATCTGGTAGAATTTAAATCCTAGTGCCATTCTCATCTCCTGGTGAAGGTGAGATACCTATGTAACTGATATCAAAGCATTGTGACATACATTTTACTGGCCTAGAACTCTATTTTGGCCTTTTGGTGTGTTGTGGGTTGAAAACAAAGGTTGTGGGAACTAAAACCGGTTTTTCCCTTCCCCCCCCTCCCCTTGTCTTTCCCTCCCTTTTAGGAATGGGGAAAGGGCTCTTTCTGGGCTCTTTTGGAGGTTTTTTTGGAAGGTTTTTGGGAGGTTGGGGGGATCGGGGCTATGTTAAACTGCCTTTTTCTGTGTGTTTGAGAAGGGTTCCCATGGCGATGGCAGCACGTGCCAACGGGGCTGCTCCACCGTGGCGTGGGCCCGCTGACTCCTGTGCGGCTGGGGACAGGGTCAGTCTCTGCCACAGCTATGTCTCCCGCGTGGCCATATCCTCCGCACGCAGCCGCTGCCTTCTCCGTTCCCGGGCTGGTTCCTCTG
>VYZS01083602.1:5587-19208 GCA_013400695.1 Neodrepanis coruscans | reverse complement strand
AAAGAAGAATATTGTGAACTTTTTTCAGATTTTATTCACAAGTTCCATTTCAAAATGCTGTGAGACATCTCCTGACTTGGATAGACCTTCATTTCATCCAGTGATGTAGGCCAGTACATTGTCATAGATTTGCCCAAGTCAATGACCCCCTTACTGAGATTTTGCTTCCAAAAGATGGTGTCATTCTCTTTCCTTGGGTAATGTGTTGGGTTTTTTGTCATGGTCAAAAGTTTGAAGGGAATTCAAGGACACTCTTGTGATTAATCAACAATACAGAGGCTTTTTTTCATTCTTTTTTCTGCTGCTGCTACATCCTGCATATACAAGTCCCTTCACACTAAACTTCCTTGCCAAGCATGTCAGAGAGATTTTCTAACTGTGAAAGTGTGATGCTATTGCTTCAGTTTCCCTTATGCTTATTGTTGCAGCTTTTCTAGACACTTTCTGGTGTTAGTCATTAATGACAACACAGTGCCCCCATTTAGAGTCTGGGGTTGCCGTCTGTTCTTTGTTTTTCCTCCCTGCTGAATTACTCATCCTTTTTGTGGAAGGAAGTGTTCTGGAGGCAGCCATTCCTCCCTGTGAGACTTGATAAAATGATGTAGTTTTTGATATCTATTCCTGATTCAAATGCTCATCCCAGTTCATGATCTTAACAGTACCAGGAGCTGGGAGAAGCAGACCTCTTGTTTGACTTATAACTGATCTGGAACAGGCAACTATAGTGGTGAATATCTGACTCTCTGGACAGTAACATTTACACTAGAAACTCTGATTTTTGTTAGTGAGCTGCTTGTTGGTGATCAGTTTAAGCAGCAGAGAAGAAAAACAAACGTGCTGTCCAATTTTTGTGGATGTTCTCTCTATGTAACCAACACAGAATTCGTACACATTGTTACTATGTGCTAATATAGTGCAGGTACCAATATCTATGCTCTGTACACATGATAATAAAATGAGTCACAAACTGGCTCAGCACATACAGCAAATGCCTGTGAGAGTGGGAGGAAGGATGAGACACAACAAAAACCCCTGTGAACACTATTTTAGGTTTGCCTTTGCTACCTCAGGGGACTTCTCAAGACTTTTTATCTTTTCTCAACCTCTCCTCAGCAGTTGAAAGTTAAGATGGGGTGGAGGTTTTAGTAATCCACAACCCAACATAGGTGCAGTTCAAGTATCTATGTTAAGCCTCCTTCTGCTGATGGTCTTGTGTCTAAGAGAGCTGAAGGAAATAGAAATAACTTACAGTATGGTTTAATGACTGTATTTTCTATATATGTGGGTGTCAAGTTTCTGAATGGGCACTAGTTGCAAGTTTTAAGTTATTTTAAAGGCATATACTTTTTTTTTAATCATAGTTGAAATGGTGAATTAGAATCATAGAATGGTTTGAGTCAGAAAAGACACTGAAGATCATTTAGTTTTAACCCCTGTGCCATGGGCAGGAACAATTTCCACTAGAATTAGACTAACTTGTAATTAGTTATGAGGCACTGTGGGCACTTAGGAAAAAAATGTTACAAGTGTTCCTGGCATTCTTGTTTGTATTTTGAATTTTGCATGTATGCAAATTCTCTTTAAAAAGTAGTGAAAGTCAACAAGCTTTGAAACACAGCTGGAGAATGTAAAATATCAGAAATCCTTCCTTTGATCTCTGCAGATTAGATCTGGTTCAAAATGGGGACTAAAAGGTCATCATCTCCCACTCTTCCTTTTCCCCAGCTGTACAACCTCTGTGAAGGCCAAATTGGAATCCAAAGGGGTCACTGGAGTTTAGCAGGGTTTCAGAAGCAGCTGTGCCCCAAGCCTCAGAAGCAACTTTCTCTTACAGTATTTTTTGATTTGCAACAGTAGGATTGGATCAAATCGTTGTCATAATAAGTATTAACAAGCTGTTTAAGTGGTAACAGGAGGTCATTTTACAGAGTGAAATTGAATGTTAATAGCACTTTTTTTTTCCCATTTGCTATGAGGTCCTTACAAAGTTATTGTCCCAGTTTGATGTTTTCTTCTGCATAACGTTCTCCTTTTCCTGTGTTGTGGTGGTCCTGGTTCAGGTAGAAATATTTGTTCTTGCAAAATTTTGAAGGGTTCATGGCAGGCATTTGAGAAAGTATCTAAGTCAATGTATTTGCAGTTAAGTGAAATTCATTTTTCCTTAATGAAAAATAGCTGCAGAGAAATAATGGATATATTTGTGTTCTTTTCTACTCCAATTGAAATAGCAATGCATCTTTTCCCTGCCAAAGGCTGTGGTGGACTGGGATGAAATCACCAGGTAGGACATAATGTCATCACCAAATGCCCTCTTACCTTGTCTCTGCTTTGACAGCTTTTGTTGTGTGACCCACAGCTCTGTGAAGTGAGGTGGGTTCTTTTCAGCAATATCCATGGATTATATTTACAGATCAGTGATACATGTTTTATGTAAAACTTAAAAAATATATTTGCTAAAATTGGCAACCTGTGTTCAGTGTCAGGAGTTATCAAGTGAGCAGGTGGGATCTTTTCCCTGTCATCGTGTCTCCTCAGAGGAGCTCGGACATTTTGTTGCTGTCACATTGCTGTGGTTGTATCATGATTTACATCTGCATCTTGTAAACAACAGTACTGGGAGCTGTTTGACAAGTGGCAGTTTCCTGGTAAACAAATCAGGAATGCACTTAGAGTGATTAACAGGGATTGCCAGCATTTGAGATGGGGTTGGTGCCTGAAACAGTTGGCCCTAAGCAGATGCTTTAGAATGCACTATCACTGGGAGAACAAACAAACCAAAACCAACCTAGTTTCAGGTGTAATACTTATGGATGGTTCATGCTTTAATCAGTTTAAATGAAAATTCCGGTGGTGTTTATTCCACTTTCATTCTGCGGGGTATTATTCCAAAGACTAATTCCAAAATCTAAGATCTTTATTAAACCAGATTTTTCTGAGTCATTTAGTTGTTCTGTTGGGTAGTAAAGGAAAGAAAGTGTCATCATGAGAATAAAGCCTTTACTGCAGTTACAGCTATGATTTGGTGTAGAAGGAGGAAGAACAGGCAACTTTGACACTGGGTGACATACTTGCCCATGTCTACTTATTTTTATCCTTTCTTTGATTATTTGTCATAAGGAATTTTTCATGCATTCCAAAAGTAATACTTGCAGCTTTTGTGTGTGTTGTCTGCTGTTATCTTGAGGTAACCTTTCAGAGCCTCACGCCAGGTGTCAAAGGCCTGTTTCAGAGCAATGCTTTAACTTAAAGAAACATACAGGTGCTACAGCAAAATGAAATTTAAATGATTAGAACAATATCTCCCTGACCATAAGATCAAATCATTACACCTGTAATGGCCTATGGAGTTGCTTATCCTGAGCTTTTCAGAATCCTACTCAACCTCCTAAAATGTTATTTAAAACCACCAGACTTGTCTTTGTGGGCAGAGACCAGTTACTTTCCTGTCCTTTTCACTATATGACTTCTTGACTCACACATAAGTGTGAAGTGTGTATAAAACACTACCAAAGTATTTAAAATTAACTTTGTGTTGACATAAAGAACTGCACAGAGTAACTGGTGATAGAAATCAATTGTAGGGTGGCTGCATCCTGGGGTTTAATATTACCAAAGGGTTGGTAGTTCATCTAGAAATGTAGTTTGCAAAGTTTGCTGTTTCCCCATGCATGGCTGTGTGATTTGTCTTCCTATTCCCTATCTTTTCCCCATTGACAATGAGCTGTGCTGATTTAAAGGCTAAGATTGTGATCAGAACCATGAGATACCGTAGGTTGAATGTTTTTACATATTCTTTTCAGGAATTGATTCCTGTCCTCCCTCTCTTCTTTGAGATAAAGCATTCTAGCCTCCCTGGGAGTCTGGGGAAAACAAAAAATGTCAGCAGCTGTACAACAAATTATAAATTTCACCTGCATTTAAAATTTAATTTAAAATAATCTAACCTTGACTTTTTAAATGCCAGCAAGTTTGATGTTTCTTTTTACATGAACTTGAATTTACTTCCCACATTGATAGATGGCTATAAATATTCTTTACTCCATTGGCTGTTAATCATGTTCTGTTTCATCTCTGTGCTTTGGGTAAGCAGAACTGTATGAAACCATAACTAAAGAGTAACTTTCTTATGATGTTTCCCTGCTACTTCAAATATTTCATTCCCTTGACTTTTTTTCCTGTTGCTTCTTGCTTAGAACTACAGTTTGTCTTCTCCTTTTCCCCTTCTCCTGTTGGTCTCCTTTTACCTCTCAATTTCTCTTCACTTTTACAGCGCTCTCCTCAATATACATCCCAATGCTAGGGCAAAAATGAAGCAACAACTTTCTCCCCTTCCTTCCCACTTTTCTGCCCCAGGCATGGGGATTTGCCCCTCCCCAGAGGGAAAGCTCACTACAACCCAAGCCGAGGGCATTATGTAGCAGTTACAATAAATTCTGAAGCCGAGCCATAGAGGCTGTTTAGGGGAGGATAAGCTCAGCTCAACAATGCACTGTTTTATTCAGTGCACTAATAACACTCTGCCAAGTTGCACAAACTCGTCTGCACTTGGGAGGGGGCTGGGGGACTAGGATGGAGGATGGCACAGAGCAAAACAGGGAATAGAGATGGCTCCGGCAATTGTGGGGTTAGTTTTCCACTCTCAGGAGCCTTTTTTCCTTGAAAAAGCTTGTGGTCTACCTATGGCTACAGCTGTCATACAGCTGGGGAAATGTGTAAATAGTAATTGACTTATCTTGACCCATTGTTCCATTTCAGAAACAGGTTATTTAACAAATGAACGTCAAATGCTTACCCCTGGTTTATGCAGTGCTGCTACTGCATGGGAAGTGTTACAACTTTGAAGTTAGAGTTTAATAAAAAAATCATTGTATGTGTGTGTTACCATCCACTATGGCATGACTAGTCCTGGCTGAATGCTCCACTCTTACATGGTAATCTTGGATTATCAGATGGATTTTTTTTTCTTTAGGAAATAATATTGTGTGTTGTACACTGTCCAGTCCCATTTGATGTCACCAGGGCAGTGAAAATACTCTGTAAAATTGTCATTCTTATTTTAGCTTGAATGTTACCCCTAGTATTGTGAAGCCTTTAGACTTTCATTTAGACAGAAACACTTATCAGGATAAGTATTCTTCATACAATTATGTCATCTGAAGACAGGATTAAATAGTGCACTTTCAGATATGAATATGGATTGTTTTGCTGCAAAGTGGTAGATTACATGTATACTTTCTGCCATCAGAGATGGGAAATGCAAAAACAAATGTAGAAGGGCAAATATACCAGATGTAGAGCTTTTATCTTGCTGAGGAGTTTGGAAAGAAATAAATTGCAATTCATGTCCTTATTTTGATATATTTCTCTTTCAGGCAGTAGCCGATTTTTTTTTTGAGCATGTGCTTACTTATCTAAACGACATGCATTTAAAGCTTGATACTAATCTCGCCTTTTTTGAAGATGTCAGTGATGTCACAAAGGACCAGGGGGTTCCAGACTGTTTTCATGTGAAGAAGTCTCACTTCAAAAGTTGTTTCTCTTTCCAGCTTGTGGTGGCCTCTCCCTCAGCTGGGCTCATGTGTCCCTGGAAGCTCTAATGGGTATTTTGCTGCCACTGATTCAGCATTAGCTGCAGGACAGTAATGCTCTAAGCTTCTAAGCTTCTCCCTTTTTTATCTTTGCAGTACAGAAGCAGATGACACACCTTTCCCTTTTCTCATGCTTGCAGTCTTCTGCAGAGAAGGGGGATACACAGCTTAACTAGTCATGGGCTAAAAGCTTCTGTCACAGCAAAGAACATTTTAACCTGTCTGTATGTATCCACACTCAGAAAGGGAATACTTTGGTCTTCTGACTCTCATGGCTTTGAATCCTTTATTTACTGAAACTCTTTGTATCTGTCTGTCCTGCATGGCCTACCTCATTTTCAGGGTGTTCTGGAAACAAGGAACCTATCATAACTGTGAGCTGTCTGCAGTGAGATTCCTCTGTGTGATCAACTGATGTTTATTCCTGGTTCAGTAATCTTTAGGCTATCCATGTGTTTAAAGAGGTTTTTACGTAAAGTCTTGTCTTATAAGGATCATTTGGGTCCTGATCCAAGGGAAATTATTATTCAGAGTCCCTAAAGAACTGACAGATGTGACAGTATTGGTGTCCTCACTTGAACAAAGTAATTTTCATATATTTGCCCCCTAACCTTTGTCTTTATCATTGCTCTTGGATTTATCCTTGCCAGCAGCCATGTGTGAAGTTCTCAGCTTCCTTTAAATGTTTCTAGATGTTTTCTTCATTCCTTAATCAAGTCTAAAGGTCAGGGACTACTGACACATTTAGGGTCTCTGTATTTATAGGTCAAATCTTTCTGCTGTTGTTAGTACAGGCTTAGTACAGATTTTGAGACAAAATCAGATACAGTTTTAGCAGAGATAATCCTGTGTAATCAAATAGGAAACCAACCTGTGTGAACTATAGCAGTTATGACATAATGATTTGAATGGCATTGGTTTATTTCCTTTTGCCATGTTGAGACAGGTGTCCACAATTCCAAGTTGCTCTTCATGACCATAAAAACAAAAAAATCTGTTATTTCAATTTTGCACAGCTGTTGTGTAGAAGGAAGACTCTAAGAAATAAAATCATCTATTTAGGGAACTTGAAATACCCTTATGTGGAGTGGGAAGCAGGTTCTGTCCTGCACTGGATTGTGGAAAATCAACAATATAAATAGGGAGATCTGTGTCTTGAGTAAATTTTTACATCATTTCTAAACTTACCTCTTGTTTAGGTCAACATCTAGTGACAGTTTTCTGATTTTTTAAAATTTTTTAACTCATAAATTAAGCACAAGGATACTTTTTTTATTATCTATGTTTTTATATTCAGTTCAGAAATACAAATATCATGAATGAAATGAAGAGAAATTATGGTTACAATGAAGTCTCAAACACAACACTATTCTTATGATTTACAAAGCACGTTTATGCAAAAATTGAATATTTAAAATACTTTAGCAATATTCTGTAGTGTGTTCTAAAAAGAAATAATCTATTACTAAGTGGGATACTTAATTTAAATATCTCACCTTTAGAAATCAATTTAGATTCTGTTACTAGAGTTTGCTTTTTGACTTTGGCTTTCATGGGGAGTTTTTTATTTTGTTTAGGGTTTTTTAATGATGGGTTAGATTTCAGAAGCCTTGCTAATTATTCAAATGAAGTCTGCCCATTTTAAGCTGCTAAATTCTATTCACAGGACTGCAAAGGATACTGGGGTTTATGTATTCTGTTGTGGAATAGAGCAACAAGCACAGAAAGAGAATCCACTTTTCTCTGATAATTTTAACTACTGGTAGGTTTCTTCCACATTTTCCCACAAACATTCATAATAATTAAATTTTACAAATTGTGCCTCATAGATGGTGTCCAATTGAAGAGCTTACAGCCATAAAATGGTCTCTTTCCTATGCAAGCCTTGAAGTTTCAGATTATAGACTATCAAAGCAAGGATATGAGGGAATAAATATTCACTGTGTGATCATTGCTCATGGAATGTGAGAAGATTCCTTCATTCATTATTCAGTACTAATTTGTAGAAAATAGATGAATTAATGTTCATTAATGTTCAAGTAACAGATTATAAATACATCTCATATAAATAAGACACTTCTTTAAAAGACCGAGCACACACATATCTGTGTCTCAATTTACAAGCTGTGCGTGTAGATTTACACATATATAAAATAATACATTAATTGTTACTTAAAGCTATGTTTATCTGAAACAAGGAATCAGATAGTCAGATTACCAATATTTACCAAAATATCATTCCATTTGAGTAATTTTACCTTTGTGTAACTTTACCATAGTGAGATGTAATTGATGGTGATTTTGAATCCTTAGATATCTGCACCAGATATATCTATTCTCTTCATCAGTAGTATAAACAAACAGGTATATGGTGTCATAAAATCAGCAGTAATCAGGTTGACAGAAAATTGTTTTTATTTTTTAAAATACTTCAATAGATTAATTTGTCTTAAGGTTTTCTTATGAGATGGTGTTGTGGGTTGAAAACAAAAGTTCCCTCAGCTAAACCATTTTTCCCTTCCCCCACCTTTTTCCCCCTCCACAGGGGATGGGGAGAGGGCTTTTTGGGGCTTTTTTAGAGGTTTTTTGGAGGAGAGAGAGAAAGGGGGTGTTTTAAACTGTCTTTCCTCTGTGTTTGTGGCAGGTTGCCATGGTGACGGCAGTGGGTGCTGGCGGGGGCCGTTCCGTCATGGCACGGGCCTGCTGGCCCGCACGGCCGGGGATGGGGTCGGTCCCCGCTGCGGCTGTGCCTCCCGCGCGGCCGTGTCCCCCCTGTGCTGAAGGGATGCCTGCGGCTGTGCCCAGGAGTGGGAGCCGGCAGCCCGGGGCCGATCTGTGCTGGTGCAGGTGTGGCCCCCCCACAGACCGGCGTGGAGGGCTACCACAGACCCGTGCGGCTTGCCCGTGGGCGCGGCAGGCATGGCGCTTCCCCTTTGTAGGCGCAGCTCCGTTGCCCCAGGCGCCGGTAACTGCTGGCATTGCTGGGCGCTGCCAGGCCCCAGCTGAGGCCCGACTCGGTGCTACGCACGTGCGCAGTGGGGGCTCCCGTGCGCATGGGGTGGAGCGGGGCTGTCGGTGGCCCCCTCAAAACTGAGGAGCCGCTGTGGTGAGTGGCCCAGGGCTGGCGTGGGTCGGGGCAGTCCAGTGGCAGTGCTGGGACCCCACAGGACACCAGGCGGAGCCACGGGGAACCCGCGTCCCCCAGCCCGGGGTCAGCCACGTGGTGTCATGCCGCCGTTTTATCTCATAGCGGAACCTCTCGCTAGGGGCGGTTCCTGGGCGCTGACCGTCCAATCAAAGTGGTGACTCGAGCCCGGGAAGCGCTCTGCGACTGTGTGAGATTGGTCCCCTATAAACGGGCGAGAGCAGCAGCCATCTTCCTCTTTCGGGACCAGCACGGGTTGAGACAACATCTCTGCTCGCCTCAGTGCCGAGTTTTTCCAGTGGCACGGGCAGAATTGTGACTCCAGCGGCACAGGCTGAGGACCACATCTTTCCGTCAGCGGTGGTATTTCCTTCCCGGGGAAAAGGAGGGTGGCGGCCAGGGTCCTTTAATTTTTCTGGTGTCTTTCAAGAGGCTCCAGCGAAGACGCAGCGCTACCCTAATGCTTTTCTGCATCAGCCGCTGGCCCCAGAAGAGTTTAGTTTGTCTGTCTTTGTGTTTTATTGTCGGTTTTCTGTGTGTGTAAAATAAAACCTATTTGTGTTGTTTTTCATCATGTGTGGTGCTTCTATCGGATCTCTCTTGTCAGTACCACGCCTCCTGGTGGTAAAACCACGACAGGTGGGGAGATTCTACATTGTAAAGCTAAATGTGGAGACAAAATTATGTTCAACAATGACAAATGGTATCTCTCATGTCACTGTAATGAAATCCAACACCAAACTCTACTTGTGCCTCCCAGCTGGCTGTAATTACAGCATTGGCTGCAATTCTCTTGAAAAAAAAATTGTTTCCCAGGTGTTTTAACAGTATAAATTATAATGAAATTATTTATGAAACTACTTAAGCAGCTTGTCAAAAAAGTGCCTCCTCTGATAAAGAAATGTTAATTATTATGGGGAAGACCATGTGATGAGTTTTAGGGTTTTCCTTTTCAGTACCATTGTTCAAGGATTAAAAAAAAAGAAAGATTATTTGTTGCTTTATATGTCTTGTTAAAAGATTATCTTAGGACAAATTCATAATAAACATGGGAAAGTTCATCAGGGGAAAATGAAAACACATACAACTGAGAGGAAATGACTGTGAAGTAATGGCATTGAAGGACTTTGAGGTGATAGTAGGAAAATAAATTAGATGTTAATCTCTACTGTGAGAGAGCTGCACAATGGTCAGTACTATTGTAAGCAGCATATATAAAGTTTTCTCGGTTTTGAACGGGGGAAGGAGACACCTTTTCAGCAGAGCTCATGAAATAATAAACTCAAGATGCCACAGTACTGATAAGTCTGATCAATTATAAGCTGCTTAGAGAAAAGCAAGGTAGATAAGGAAGTTAGAATCATTTAAAGAACAACAATGCTTGAGAAATTCTTGGGAAATATCAGTTTCATTTGACTTCTTAAGGGATGCATTGTTCATCTACTCAACTATATTGCAATAACACTGCAAGCTTTGTCATTACAGTATGAAGATGCTGAATGCCACCTTTTTAAAGCTTTACAGGCAGACAATGAGTTTCTTAGGCATTTATAAGACGAGGTGCATGATATTATACTATTTTCATATAGTGCCTTCAGCATTCAGTTCCATGCACAAGTATTTTCCAAGTTGTCCTTTCATGTTTTAGAAGGGACAAAACATACATTTAATGTTGACTATCTGGGCCACTTATGTGCTTTTGTTCAGAAACAAATATGTGAAAAACACATGAAAACAACTTAGATTACACACACACATATATATTTTATATACCTATATATAAATTAAACTAGCAATCATTCTTCCTATATTCAATATATATCTCATACCTTTGTTGAAAATGAAATTCTTCAGAGTGCCAGAGGGCTATATTCCACAAAGGAACAGACACAAACAAACTCTTGAATCCATAAAAATCAAAAAAAATTACAGTAAGTATGTCACCAAGAGTATTTTGACTCTCCTAACAAAGAACTTAAAAGATAAGGGCAACAGGCATAACAGTTACCTATAAAAGACAAAATATTTCTATCATCTTTTATCAGCAATCTCTTGAAGGCAACATTGATTTTTCTATGCTATTAGCAAGAAGATTTAATCTCTTGGCTCCATCTCTGGTAACTTGTTAGGCATTTCATCATGCCTTCAATAGAAATAAAAGTGGATCTATTTGACTCAGTTTGTTATACCCCATGTTTCACAAACTGAGTTCCCTAGTGCTGTGTTATTAATTATGTTCATTGTGATCTAGCAGTAGTAAACAGAAAGCATATTCACAAGGAATTCAGCTTCAGTTAGGATGCCATAAGCTATTAAGTAGATGAAAATGACACAGTTGTGGTAACATTAAAAATGTAGCTGTCAGTTCAAGTTCTGTTCATCACAGAAAAATGCAGACTAATGAAACTGAGCGAAATGATGACGAATACAACCATCCGCATTTTAGTAGTCATCCAAAAAAGCTCCCACTCAGTAATTTCAGGAGTGATTGAAAAAAGTATGTACACTTCAGCAGAAATGAAGGTAGTGTTAGCATTGTTTGGATAATTGGTTATGTCAGATATGAGGGGCCACATACATAAGCAGTTGTAAACATGAACTAGGCTTTTGATTTTTTTTAAATCAGTGCTTCTGAAAAGGTAGAAAGGAACAAAAATCATAAGAAAAAGAATAAAAATACCCATTATACTACATGAAAATATATCCTTATAAAAAAAATGGTTACACAAGAAGCAAACAGGCACAGGTTTCTCTTCTCTTTTTGATGAGGTGATGTGTAAAGCTTGTGAGATTAACCACTAAGCAAAACATTTCATAGAACATTGCAGATGTACTACTTTCTTACAAAAAATACTTGTTCAAAACAGGCTTGTTATATCAAACAGACATATAAGGGCACTATTTGTCAGGCATTTTCAGAAAAGGAGTAAGATAGAAATAAGCTTTGTGTTCATACCTTTGTGTTCATACCTTGTGTTCTTATATGAAGACGCTTTGTCTAGACTTTGAATCTAGACTTTTTTGAAATGAAGATTGTGATAGTACAGGAGAAAAGATGGTAGCAAATACTGGAAATAAAATCCAAATAGTGTCTTATAGTTTTATATTGTCTCTTTCAAATTTAAATGTGTTGAATAGGTTGTAAAATTGACACTCTCATTCCAACCTTTCTTCTTTCAGCTTCTGTTATTTTTCCGTCTCTGGAATGTTTCATACACTTTTTTTTTTTTAATCTGAAAGGAGTGAGGCATTTAATCTCTTAGCACTCCTTCCCCTTATTCCACACCCCTTTCAAAAAAAAAAAAAAAATCTTGTTCAGATTTGTGAGGCAGCAGCTGTTTGGGACTTCTTTTGCTTGTTATGTCAAAATGTCACAGTATCTCCCTCAAAAAAATGTGTGCCCGACTTTCTTCATTGACATCAGCTTTACTGAGACAGCATGCCTTGCGTTGACATCTCATCAGTCTCTAATAAATGAAAGAAATTATTTTTCTGACTTGGCAATTTGTTAATATTGTCTCAATTCTTCAGATGAGACAAGATATGTGATAGCAAACCTGGCCTTTTCAACTCTGTGTTGCTATTCATGTATTTTTTTTTTTTCTTTGAACCTGCTACGTCTTTCCACTTGAGACTTCCTTTTTGTTAGTTTTGTTTGTTCCTGCAGTTTTGTCTATTATTATCTTGTCTTTTTGAGCCCCTCACTCCGAGGGACCACTTCTTTTTGACTCTTAGGACAATATCACCCGGATTTAAAGTAGACAAACAATCAAGTATCCATAACATGAGTCTCAACAGCTCTGGTGCCTTTGCCATTTGAGGATTGAAAAGTGAAGAGGATGTTATCTGCTTATAGAAAGGTTGTATAATCATTCCTGAGCATCAACTTTTCATTTCCCATTTCTATGTCAAGTCAGTGGACTTAATTTTTTTTATTAAAAAAGAGCATAGATCAACCCACATTTATTATTTGCACATTTATCAAAATGAACAGCTTAAAAGTGCTACAGATTGAAACTGGATAAATTTCAGAATTTCTAAAAGCAAAGGAATGGAAGCAGACTGCAGTTAAATCATTCAGAAAGCCTGCTTTTATGTAACAGTTTGAAGGATTATGAATGAAAAAATCGCAAATCCAACACTCTTCTGTTTCATTCAATTGATGCAGAGTTGCTCTACTTTGTTTTAAACACCCTTTACTTTCTTAAAATTTTTAAATGCTGTGTCTTTTTTGATTACTTTATGAAAGAGATGATGATAAAATGGGTTGGGTTAAAACAGGTGAGGTTTGGATTACAGCTCTGAAGGAAGCAGAATGTGTGATCAACAATCTTTTTTCACCTTAGTTTCTTTGAATTGTTGAATTGCATGTGTATGAACTTCCTGTCATCTTCCACATCAAGCCCAAGGGGTCTTAAACAATATTTCAGGTAACATACGAAGCATTTAATTTTCTTTAGAAGAACCCAATTATGCTAGAAATTAATAATTAAAAATTATAAATAGAATAAAGAAGAAAACATGAATATTATATCCTACAGCTACATTTTTCAGCATGATGTAGAGGGAATTAGGTGCAAAAATCCCATTTATGTTAATGGATCTTGCGTGTCTAATTCCTCATATAGTACAGTGCAAATTTACCCCCTGGTGTCTTTGATGGTACAGAGGACCAGCACAGAGGGGGAGAAGAGTGATTTATTTGATGATCTGTCAATCATAATGGCAACCAGAGAAAATTGCAAAGCTGATTTTAACCTCTGTAAAAACAGCTAGTTAGACCATATGCTTTTTTTCTCTTGCCAGATGTCATCATTCATCAATTTCTCATTAAGAAAATGGCACTCAAAAAAAAAAAAAAAGGATGAGGGTTTGTCTCTTTAAAAAA
>VYZS01083601.1:22084-35310 GCA_013400695.1 Neodrepanis coruscans | reverse complement strand
GCATATGCGCAGCGCCGAGCCGGGCTCAAGCCAAAACTGCTGCCGCCATCACCAGAGATGTGATGGGGGCACCTCCGCTCGCTGCACCAGGAAAACCGCCAGGCTGCTGCAGGTGTACCCCCGCCACAGCCAGGACCCAGGGCCATGCTGTGCCTGCTGGCCCCCCGCGCTGCCGCTAGCACTGCGCCTGGGTGCAGCTGCACAGTAGGCACCAGCCGGGGAACAGAAAAGGCAGCAGCCGCACGTGGAAGACACACCCGCGTGGGAGACATGGCCACAGCGGGGACCAACCCCATCCCCAGCCACGCGGGAGACAAGGCTGTGGCAGGGACTGACCCCGTCCCCAGCCGCGCGGGAGCCGGTGGGCCCGCTCTGCAACAGAGTGGCCCCCACGCCGACACCCACCGCTGTCGCCACAGCAACCCACCTCAAACATACAGGAAAGACAGTTTAAAATAGCCCCTTTTTCTCTCCCCTCTGAAAAACCGTCAAAAAACCTCCAAAAAGCCAAAAAAAGCCCTTTCCCCATCCCTAAAAAGGGAGGGGAAAGACAGGGGGGAAGGGAAAAATGGTTTTAGCTGAGGGAACTTTCGTTTTCAACCCACAACATGAATTGATCGAATTCAGTGTGATAATGGCATGGCATACTTTTAAAACAGGGGAATAACCAAACTGCACTGACTGCAATTTCCTCCATTTTCATTGTTGCAGCTGTTTGAGGGGCTTTTAGTTTCCTTGTTATTGTGGTGAGTAAAAGTTGTATATGCTTCATATGCTTCCAGGAGCAGCAATTGCAGCTTCCAGTGAAGGGTCAGAATGTTTTGTACTAATACTCCTTTTAATCTTATTGTGTTAAAAAAAACCCAAAAACAACAAAAAAAAAACCCACCAAAAAAAAAAAAACAAAAAAAACAACAAAAAGCTGGCTTATCTCAAACTAACTGATAACAGCCTTTCCGAGTTATTTGCATATATCCTTCACATACAAGACGGTATGCAGAAAACAACCAAATCCTGCTTCAGTGTGACATAATTAGGAAAGGAATTTGGACAGTGATAGGGAAAGCAGAAGGAAGTTATTGGCATTGCTTTCAATCTAATAGTAGAAAAGTTTAGCAATCATACCAGACCTGTATACACAGATTACATATAGTCTGTCCTATAGTAGAGTAGCACTGCAGATTTATAGCCTACAGGCAGTTGCCATACAAAGCATGTCTAGCATTAAAAGCGTATCTATTCTATTATCCTCTTCCCTTTCTTTTGTTCTACTCCTCCTATTCGCTAGAATGTATCCACTTGAGATTAAAAAAAAAAAAAAAAAATTAAGACACCCCTGTAACTTCAGTAAAATTTGGGATTTTGATCTTTAATCGTGTTGGTTTTCCTTTAAATGAATTGCTAACTTCAAACCACAGAGATTGATGGGACCATCATTTTGGAGAGATACTCATAGGCAGTATTATTCTCTCTCATCTCAGTGTGTAGGAGACACCTCCAATGTAATACTGGGATGGACAGGGAGGGAGTATGTTTCTCTACCTTTTGGGGTTTAAGAGGTCTGACAAGAAATGAATGAGTCAGGATCCTGTTCCTTGCCACTTCAGTCTGTATCATGTTCCATGTAAGCTAACCCAACTTCATTTCAAACCTTGCTAGTTTTATTTTTACTTCTAATACTGTGACTGGAAGCCTGTTCTAAAATTACAGTCTTCTAATGTTTAGACTATTTAATTTTCAACCTATATTTATTTATATTTGTTCTTGCATCAGTTTTTCATCTCACATGGCTCATCTCATTCTCTGTTGTTTATCCCATTTATATAACTGCAAAGAAGAAATACAGCTCCATTTTGCGTTTTGTTTGCTCACTTTTAGTAATATTATTTAGTAATATTTAAGAGGCTTCCCAATCTTGACTTATGCTACTTTTCTCTTTTTATTCTTTTTAGTAAAAAGTATTTTTAAAGAAATTAAAATACTTAGAGAAAAGACTGCATGTTTAGAGTCTGCTTAAACCTGTAAAAAAAAGACAATGAAAAATTTCCATAGGTGTCCATGGCCTTGTGTTTAATCTTTTGTTTTCTAAGTGAGAGTCACAGGCTTTCAGTTAAAAGTGAGAGTATCGCAAAACTTCGGTTGTTCTCTTACTGCCTCTTCCCCAACCTTCAATATACCCTATATCTATACTTCTCTATTCTTATCTATTTTGGATAGCAGCCAGCTAGATCTCATCTAAACCCAAATCCTAGTTAGACTGAGTTATTCAACTGACTGAACCAGAAAGCTTAGCTATAATAAAACTGCATATGCACCTATTCGATGCATGGATTTGTGATGAATTCTCAGAGCAGTTGTGATACCATCCATTTCTTTTGGCATGAACTAACTTCTTACAAAGCTATCTATAAATGCTTTTTATTTGTTAGAACTGTAAATCTGACAGATTCTGACAATCTGTCAGCCTCTTGAGCACAGCTAATCTGGAGCCCACTTTACTTCCATATTTTGTCACCAGTTGTTCATTCATTACTTCTGAAAGGTCGATGTTGACTTTTTGCTGATTGACTTGAGGAGGCAATAGTCAAGCTAAAATATTTGAGGGTGATAGTAAAGACCAGCTGTTATTATACAACATCTTTATAATAAAGTTTGAAAGTTTTTATTGTGTAGTTTTTCCTTCAGCTAGTCCAGATTGTCAGAAGTGTCTCTTTATATCGGTAGTACAAGATATTGAATATTGTCATTAGACACTAATACTATAACAAACGAGATCATTGGATGGGAGGTTTTAACACAAAGTCATTATGTTATGAACAAGGAAGACCTAGTTTACTTTTAGGTTGTTTGAAAAAAATCTGGATGCTGGTATTCTATGTGAATTAAGAAATAGAATTATGGTTAAAAAAACCCAACAAAACAAAAAACCACCCCAAAACAAGGAAGAAAACAAAAAACAAAACCCAAGCAAATATAAAACATAAACACTAGCGTTAGAGTTCTAACTAGGAAATAGTATTTTACATTTGTGTGCCTTCTCTGACTTCGATATTACATTTTTTTCTGCTTTTTAAATAAATATAATTCATCACATTTTTTATTATCAATCACAAAAGTTATGCAAAAGGGGTGTCATATTCAGTCATGTAAAAAGCATGGTGTTTTGTATATGCTGAAAGAGCAGGTGACTATGAGTCCATGAAACACATAGATCTCTGGGGTTGGGCAAAACCTATTCAAAGCACTTGGGATAGTTGATTTATATATAAGTGGATACAACCTATCTAAGTTCCAAAGAGATGCTCAAGATTGTTCTCATGTCTAGAGTTGTCTCTTTATCTATGTATTATCTTAAGTAGGACTACTTACTTGCTACAACTGGCTTCTAGAAAGGCTTAAAATATGACTCAAGAAAGTACAATGTGGAACTAGCCTTTACAGTGTTGCAAAGCTGTAACAATACAGAATATAACTACTAAGTCCTGTTCACTTATTCTTTTTTGGGAGAGAATTAGGCCTTTTGTAGTCTTCTATAGAAATGTCTTTCATTTTTCCCTCTTGTCCTCTGTCATTTGCTGCACTAATTTAGCAATGCAAAGGAGATTCAAACCACCTGGGCATTTATTAATGCTGTGTAAATAGAAGTTTGAGCCGGTTTTTTAATGTACTCTCCAACCTTGTTTACTGTAACTATGCTAGCTTTCAGAGGAAAATATTTTTATTGGCAATATCTGCAGAAAACTCAACCTCTATAAATAACAATAGGAACAAGTTTTCTTGAGGAAATTAACTCTGCGAATTCTTCCCTGACCATACCAAAACCTTAATATACATATCTGCATAATACATTTTGCAGAACAATTGTGATTTTTTTTTTTTCAAGAGGAACGTGGTGGTGTGACACTCACAGTTATCTGAGGATTTTTGTGCCCAAATTCTAATCTGTCTCTTCTTATTTATCTGTTAGCCTACTGAAACTTATTACCCCTCACCACAACTCTCATTATGCAGGCATAATGTGCCTTGAGTTCTGTCGTTGGGAAATATTTGCTATATCTCTGTTGCCACAATTCTCGAGAAAAGAAGGTTTTAGGATTAGCTATCAAAACACCTTGAAGGAATAATGTTTGCGAGCATCAGATACTGAGGTAATGTTGAAGTACCAACATTTATAAAAAATAGATAAATTGCTTAAACAAATAAGTCTGAAAGGATCCTAAGAAACAAAAAATAAATCAACCAACAAACAAATAATCCACTGCTGACTCTCTGAGAAAGTTTAAAAGTATTTTATCCCACAGGCACAGGCAACATAATAAAATTCTACCTTGAAGTAGAATCCAAACAGTCTATGGAGACTGCACTATGGGAATGTTTGAATTACCCATAAACTCACTTATAAAAAATAGATGCCAGAAATAATGCAGGAGTTTCAAAATCCCTTTCACATGATTGATGGTACATTATGGCAAATACAATTAAACAATTTCACATCACATCAAAGTGTTGTGTTTTATTTTAAATGAACCTTGTTATTCTCATACTTCATCACGTCAGAATACCACACATTGCTAGGTCACTGAAGACTAGTTTGATAAGAAAAGGTGACCTGAAAATATTTCTCAGGAAAATTGCCCTGCAAAAAAAATCAATATAAGTAACAGTCAGTATAAATTATAATAATCAGTTATTAATATATATTGAAAAAAAATCTAAAAAGGTGAGATTTATCTGACATCATGATTTTATTCATTAAATCATATCTAGCAGAGAGTAAAAGGACACACGCTGAAACTACTTGGATGAAACATTTAAAGATGTTCCATGTATTTAAGCTCACTTCTGAATTCTGAGTAGTTAACTGCTATCCCAGATTTTGGGAGAGGTAACGAGGTGGAGTCAAATCACCTAATACACATTTATGTTTGAAGTAAAGTAGTCAAAAGGGATCATTTTCAGGGTACAGTTTAACTTTTCAGTCTAATCTAGTAAGTGATGTTTGAAATACTTCTGCATCTATAAATGTAGTTGAAATGAATCCTGCAGATTAGAAATAGAAGACTGAAAATCGTGCTTACAAGCACAAGTCTAAGAGACACAGTGTTCTGCAAGGTTCAAAAAGCCCTAAATCCTCAAGATTTGAGTCTGGCTTTGCTTTTCTTTTTAATAAAGATGATGAAAATTCTGAAGATAAAGAGGTGTAGCATGATTTATAATCCATTTATTTTAGGCTATATATAAACTCTCTGCTTATGATGTCTCAGCAAATGCAGTCTAATTTACTAATCCATTTGCATAGTTTCAGCTTAATCTATCAACATCTGGCTGTAAATTTATAGGTGGAAACAACTGGGAAAAAAGGAAAACATTAATTCAAAGGAAGGAGGAAGTTGATGCAACAAAATTCAGAGTCTGATCTAAACCTGAATGAATCTGGAGATTGCTAAAAATGCAGTGGAATTTAAGATATAATTTTTGACCCCAGTTACATATTTTGCAAGGGAATGTATTCTGTGTGTAAAGTGTGCTAATATAAATGTCACTTATCAGAAAAAAGAATATACAAAAAAGAAAATCGCAGGTAGCTAGACCCACAGTTAGTGAGAGCTAACCTTTCATGAAAGCATATAATTAACTTCTTCAAAGGTTATTAATCATGGTAAATTATTTTTGAAAAAGCTTGTTGTCTGCATACATATAATCGTCAAGATGGTCTTTAAAGAACCGTGATTTATTCAAGAGACAACATGACATAATGTAAATATTTGGCTTCCACATTGCTTTTACATCCAAGTGTTATCACTAAATACAAAATTAACTGTTATCATTTGAGAGGGTAGTTTAACAACAGTGTTACTCATTCTCATAAAGTAGCTATTTTCTTATTCTTATAATTTACTAAGGAGATAATATAGAAGTCATGCTATATATTTGTACTGAAATAATAATAACCTATTAGTTTTTCAGAAAAGAGATTATTTGTTCTCTGGTAACATTCATTAATGCTGCATTTCCAAGGTCTCAAGAGCCAAAGGTTCTCATTCAGGAGAATGGAAAGTACTGCACCTGCTTTGTGTAATTACATGCCTACTCAGCTGGAGTGATCGTTCAAAGAGCTTCATAATTAATTCTTTTTCAGTACTATTTCTTGTGCAACAGTGTAATTACAACTTCATTTAAAATACCACCACAGACTTCTGAGTTTTCATGTGAAAAACTCTACAAATGTAGGAAGATATTAAGAATAGGTTATTTTTAGGATAATTAAATCCTTATTTGAAATTTCAATGCTGAAGAATAATTACAAGAATTTAGGAAAGCAATGAAGTGTTGCTACATGTGTTCAAGAATTGTTTTCTATCCAAAATTTAGTGATAACATTCATGACTATTACAATATCTGCTTTACCTCTCTTCTATTGTGTCTTTGTATAAGTTTTACAGATTAACACTTCCTTTCATTGGAAGAAACAAAATTAAAAGAGGTGATTTACCTCATATAATCTCAAGAATGTTTAGTCAAATATCAATGCCCAAACCAAACACAAATATTCAAGTTTCATTACATTTTTTTCTCCAGCAATTGAACAACACTGAATAAAAATTAAAGAACACTGGAGAAACTAGAGGTATTGTGAAAAAGCAGCACTGATCTCTTGATCACCGATCACTTATCTCTTTATTTTATGAAACATTTCTTTAATACCATAAAACTACTGGCTGAATATTGTTTCCCCTCTTGATGAGACATCAGTTAACTCTGTTCTGAAGCCCTAGATGTGTTTCATGAATCTTTCGTGTTAGCAGTTCAGAATTGGGTACAAAAGTACTACCACATCTTCAAAATCTGATGTTACTGTGCATAACATTCAAAGGATTATCAGTCCTCCAGAATAGCAGTAGGAGTCAGGACTAAGAATAACATCTCCAGAACCTGCATCACCACAATGCTTAACTGTCTGGAAGCCCTACATGCCTCTGCTTGCAAACCCTGTATTTAGGATATATGTTCCAGCAAGAAGGGGAGAATGAGTAGCGTAATATTTTCTTCCTATTAAAGAAATTTTAGATTTTATGTTTAGATTTGTTTGAGGTTTTTAAAATGAACCAGAAGAACAGAGAAGCAGCCCTGGCTTTTTTAAATTCTAAAGGAAATCTCTAAATGTGAAACCTCTCTGGAAATAATTTAGAGCGTTTAAACTTTCAGGTGTAGTGTCATTGTTTTAGATATCATTATACTTACATGGTACTATTAACTTTAATATAGGTTTAGATTGTAAAAGTTAGCAAAATGTAATAAAGACAATTTTCCCATGTTATGCTTCTCCATTAATTAATATTGTGAGTATTGTCTTCTGAGCACTTAGGTTTATAACAACACTGAACCAGAATTCTCCTTTGTTATTAACTTGCTAGCATGCTACCCAGTGACAAATTATAGATCTTGAAAAAGACAGTCAATGAGTCCTTGTCATTCTCAGGTGAGATTCCTATGTACCAAGAAGAGCTTAGTGTTAGAGTAAGGGGCTATGTCAAGAGCTACTTCATCTTTGTTATCTCTGATGACTTAAGTTTTCAGGTACTGTGTTCACTGCTAACTAGCAGGAGATAATAAATCTGCTCAATTCTTTGCACATAGATCATCATAATAGGGACTGAAGTTTAATAACACATTAATCCTACCATTCGTGAGCAGAGATGGGGTTGTTTGGCACAGCCTGCAAACCACCAATATGTGCCCAAGAAAGGCATTGCTTTTCCATTATCAAGTTCCCTCAGCAACTGACATCTAGTGAATACTATAATATATTCACTGAAAGGAGTTACTAGAATCCAAGGTACAGAATGATAAAATGCCTTGACACATATCTGTTTCTATGAGGTTTTTAGACTCAGGTCCCCAGTGAAGCAAAGGGAACATGTTCTCCTTTCTAACACTGTCAACCTTCACTATCACAGCCACACGAAATGAACAATTATTTAGCTACAGAACAATTATAACAGATGATTAATTCTTCACAAAGAGCTAGTTCTCATGGTGATATTAATCAGTATGTCATCAAGCAGAAAGGGAAGGTAAGAAATCTATATCTGTTACAAAGCATGTAAGGGACACATTATTCAGTCAGCATGAAAAGGTCATTGTGAAGTGGAAAGCAGAATGAGCAGAGTTATGCAGATTGATGAGACAGTGTTATTTTGTGTATTTATTACTAAGAAAAAACTCCCCAAACAACAGCACAAAACTGTTCTCTCTGTACAAACACTGTAAATAACTGGTTTACTGAAACAAAATGCTGAGGAAAGACCAGGATGCTGAGCTGTCAACAATGCTTTAGTCTTCTGTTGTTCAAACATTACCAAATGTGCTATGGGGCAAAGGAAGACACTTCCCCTCCCATCTCTGTGTTCTCCTGATAGGAGAATATTTTTCAGCTGGGGCTTCTGGATGTGACAAAACTCTATCACATTCTTTCATGATGATTACCATGCACCTCATTAAACACTACTCATTACCATCTGCTGCAGAGTGAAATCTTTGGTAAAGGAGTGCAGGATGAGGAGAAGGCTGAGAAGGAAAGAGTAAAAGGGGCCTTATACAAGAGAGAGAGAGTGACTTTTTTACAAAAGCAAAAAGAGAAAGTCATGGGCAATAGTTTTAAACTGAAAGAGGGTAGGTTTACATTGGATGTTAGGAAGAAATTCTTTTTTATGAGGTTGGTGAGACTCTGGAACAGATTGCCCTGAGAAGCTGTTTATGCTCAATCTCTGGAAGTGTTCAAGGCCAGGTTGGATGGGGCTTTCAGCAACCTGATCTACAGGTGACATCCCTGCCCATATCAGGGGAGTTGGAACAAGATGGTCTTTATGGCCCCTTTCAAACCAAGGTTCTCTAGGAGTCAGTGATTCTATGGACAGCAGTTACATATGCTCCATGGCATGCTGCGGTTGTAGGCTCATGGAAGAAAACATGGCTGGCATTGACCATAGCACAACTTCCTTTCATCACTCTTCCAAGCTTCTTAGGTACGATTGTACATGATATCTTTGAAGTTTGCCCGCAGAATTGCCAGTAGGCAGATGTGACCTTTTTCTGCCTGCATTTCAAGATAACCAGAAGATATTGTGTTAATTGCATGGCAATTAACAACAACCTTGAACCAGAAGGTAATAAAGAATCTTTGTGAAACATTAGAGCAGGGGTAAAGAAAGCTTTGTATATCTGCCAGGCACTTACAACTATAATATTTTTTACTTGGTGAGGTCTCCAAGGACAGGTAGATTATATATCATGCTCTTTTGTGTGCTTCCTAGTCCAGTGTGCTGGGTAGCCATGTTTGGTGGAGGTACTGACTCAGAGATAACTACTCAGAAATCAGATAGAGTTTTGAGTCAGGTATGTTTTGTCCTGGTTTAGGACAATATTAGGTTTATCAATGGACAAGAGACGGATAGGGAAGGCAGCAATTTATTAAAATGTAGATANCTTGTGGATCTCTGGGACTGATGGGAAAAAACCCAGGCAGAGGTAACCTTGGCAACCTGGCTACTCCTCCCAGCCAAATGTGGGCACAAAAAAAAAAAAAAAAGAGTTATTTTTTCATTGTCTTCCCCTGTGGTTTTTAAGCCAAACCATTACAGTTTATTCAGTGCACTGGGAGAAACCATACAGAATTCAAAAGTCCCTCCTCGAGCCACACGGTCCATGAGATTTTATACCCCTTTCCACACTAGGCATTACATATTACATGGTTGGTTCCTGGTCCAAGATCCCTCCCCAGTCCCCTCCCCAACCCTCCCATCACAGGAGTCAGGCCCAGGACAGGAATGAGGCTGAGCATCTTTCTCTTCCTTTCTCTCAGCTGTGATGCTGAGGTGTTGCATGGCAACCAGTCCACAGAAAAACATGTTTTTCACTTAGGGACATTGGGGTGTTTTCCTAACTGCTATTTCCAAGCGACATGTATTGTCTACTTCTAATTCCCCTCACTACCTTATCTCTGGTTTTTACAGGCACCTCGCTATGTCAGCTCTGTTCTCCTGCAATTCTGCTACCTAATTCCCTAAAGCATTCCCTAAATCCCAAAATGCTCCCTTCCAACCCCAACTCAGTATGGGCATTGTTGGTGCTTTGTGCTGGAGGGAAATAGCACTCAGAAAGGTTCTTCCAGGGGTGTATGTGTAAAATGTGTAAAATTTATTATGGATACCACTGTGCCCATGGCAAAATGTGTTTTCAGGCTTCTCTTACCAGGGATTAGTGGTTTAAGATGGAGGAATATGTAATTAAAATAGAACATTAACTTATTTTACTGATTACTTTATCTTGAACTTTAGATAAGTAGACAATGCTTCTAGCAGGTATCTACTCAATCTATTTATTTAAGATATAAAATTATTTCAGTTGGTTTAATAAACAAAAATTTAGATTTTTTTCCTTCCTGAAATGACAGTTTCACCAGCATAATTTTTAATTTTAAAATAGTTGGTTTATGTAAGCTGCATTTTTCACTGATGGAAAGTTTCCAAACAGCTGCTATTTACTTATTCATTTATATCAGACAATTTGTTTACTGGGCATTTTATAAATATTTAGACAGAGATCTATAAACATGATACTATAACAATTTTAATCATCTTTTTACTATGAAAAGTTTTTAGTTATCTTCCAGTTTCCAGTCAAATAGCCTTACGTAAAGAGTCTCACTCTTATTCTTAGCCGTTGTTGTTTATCTTGATCTTCTCTTGTACCTCTAGTTACAGAGGTGTCATACATCTTGAAGAAATTTTGGGTGGAGAAAATGCAGTCACTTTCCTGACATCTTCATCTGGACGGGAATAAGTAAATTAGTGAAACCTTAGCATAAAAATACTAAAGAGAATTGTGAAAATACTCAATGTGATAAAATTTGCAAAATAAGTGAGAAGACAGGACAAAAAGCTATTGAACTTTAAAAGGAAAAGCTAGTGATTAAGAGTGTAAAGTCAGGAGATGATGAGAAGCATGTAAGCTTCTGGCATAATTACAGAATGACAGGAGATGCATGGAAATCCACAGGACAAAGAAAGGAGCAAGCAGAAAAGGAGAATGGGCACTGAGGACATGGCCTGAGATTTGACAAGCAGGAAATTTCATCAGCATCTGTCCTACATATTTATGAGTGATTCCTGATAAAGCAGGAGAAGATTTTAATCTGCACAAATGTACAAATTTGAAGGTGCAAATGAATTTGCTTATAAACATGAGTCCAGCACTGTGCTGACCTGAAAGCTGAACAAATTTTTAAAATGGAACTATGTTTTCTTGGTTTGCCCTAACCTAATGTAGTACAGTGTCATCTAAAAATAGCATGATATAATTCACACAACAGTGAGATCACTGTACTGGCAATTTTACAAACTACTTCTTATTTCTCCAATACCAAGTCTATAGATGGCACTGATGGGAAGTAAATATGGCACTGGTTTCCCCAGTTAAATATTTTTAAACTACTAGGATGAATATATTTTCTATTTCAGTGATCATGTTATCAGAGACCACTATGTACACTGCATCTGTTTTAAGCTCCTGTAATGAAATAAACAGGACCTACTTCACCACTTGGCTACTTCAATGCAATACCACTGTAACTCCACTGATGTTTATGTAATGAAATCAGGAGGGTAGAGGATAACAGACTTGTTAGATTTTCCTAGGAGGAAAAAATAATGGTGTAATTTGGAGCTCTTTCACTCAACCTTCTGTAAATTTTCCCAATTCTTTATAATTATTTCACAAACTTTACAGGTAAATAAAATTGATCCAAAGTGAAGCATGGTAATCACAGATTTGTTTATAATAATAGAATGCCTTGAAGACACTTAAGTAATAAATGATACCATGGAACATGCAAAGGAACAGAGATACTTCTGCTAAGTGTGCTGCTAGGGTTTGTGAGTTTAGCTATGCTTCTAAGTCCGTATGCTTTTCTGAAGTAGGTGTAGGTGAAACCCTGCAGATAATATTAAATTTGTAGGTTGCTGAATACCTGGGGTTTTTTTGTGCTATTGCAATTTATATTTGGAATAAAATATTAGTGTGTACAGAAAAAAAAATCTGAATTTTATTCTTTCCAAAATAAACCTTTAATAAGAAAACAACTTGATAACTATGTAAATGTTTGGAAAACAGGATCTTATTTGCTGCTGATTTTGTAAACGACAATAAGGCTTCTGTTCTTTTCTTGCTAGGAGCAATCTTTTATGAAAGCATAAAAATGGAAGCTTATAATCCATCCAATATTATAATCTTTTAAAAACTCACGGAGATGTCAGACATCCAGGGTAATGTGGCTTCAGGTAGGGCATAAACAGCAGGAACAAATGAACTTTTAAAAAGCCAAAACACTATTTTCCTACAGCTCAATTTACTCCTTCCTGAGCCAGAGCATTACTTCTCAAAAATTGTGTTGTTTTTCCCTTTCTGTTTTTTTCCTTAAGCACTCAAGGGAGGCATTTAAGTTTAATCACATTCAGGTTCAGCCCTCACCATGGTGATAGTAAAACAGGTGTGGATTAGGAGGAAGGCAGGATTTGCTGATTTGTGAGATCCTATCACTCAGCATGTGCTAGCCAAATTGCCAGCTAATCATCTGTGAAAAAAAAAAAACCAACCAAAAAACAATAGTCTTGTACTGACAAGGAAAGTATTTCATCACCTGTGGAAACTGACTTCTCAAATCCACATCATGAGTCCAAATCTCTGCAGGTAATGACAGAAAAAAATCCTCATATGTATTTCCAGTCTCTTCTGTTCAAAGTTCAGATGATCAAGTGGATACCCTTGTTGAAAAATTCTGTGTTTTATTAGCTAGCTTTGCTTTCTGCCCTGAAGGTGGAATTTCTTGGCACCCGTGGAAGAAAACATCTGCTTCATAGATGAAAGCATAGGGAACTTTACCTCTTGTTTTGGACAAATCCAGGCACTCTGCTCTGTCATTCAGCCTGGCCAGGCATGAGGCCATTCTGGTCTACCAGCCAGGCTATACAAATGCTAATGAGCCCTGCTGAGACAATAAGGTCATTATGCATGTTTAATAGGTCTCCGGCTTGGATCTGGTTAATACATCTCTGGCAAGGAGCATGGATGAACTTGGGAAGCAGCTGTCCATAACTGGCTGTAGGAAAACGTCCAGAAACCTGAAGAGTTTAACAGGTCATTTTAAAGATTTAGTCTTTTTTTTTTTT
>VYZS01083601.1:1254-18835 GCA_013400695.1 Neodrepanis coruscans | reverse complement strand
AATTTATTTGCTTGTTTCCTAAGGATTTGTTCTAATTTAATAATTGAAATGCATAGGTTGAGACCTAGCTGCAAAGTAGCTTTGAAATTTCAGGCATTTGAATTATAACTGAAGTTGTAAATAGTTGAAAAATAAGTCTCTCAGTTTAAACACAAACCGTTTGAAATATATTAACTCTGGTTAAATACACAATTTTATTTAATTTTTTTTTCAAATAATTAAACTGTATTAGAATCACAGAATGGTTTCATTTGGAAGGTCATATAGTTTCAAGCACCCTGCTACGGGCAGGGTTGTTCTAAGCTCCATCCAACATGGCCTTAAACAGTTTCAAGGATGGGACAGAAACAACTTCTCTGGACCAGTTGTTCCAGTGCCTTACCGCCCTCACAGTAAAGAATTTCTTACTTATATATAAACCTACTCTGAGTTTACAGACACTCCCCCTTGTCCTGCCAGTACACACCCTTGTCAGAAGTCCCTCTCCATCTCTCTCGTAGCCCTCTTATTTAGTGGAAGGTGCCCTAAGGTCTCCCCAGAGCCTTCCCATCTCCAGGCTGAACAACCCCAACTCTCTCAGCCTGTCTCCACAGTGCTCCAGTCCTCTGATCGTCTCCATGGTCTCCTCTGGGCTCGCTCCAACAGATCACCATCCTTATTATGTTGTGGTCTCAGAGCTGGATGCAGCACTCCAGGGGAGGTCTCACAACAGCAGAGTAGAGAGGGAGAATTGCCTCCATTGAGTTGATTCATAATGGTTCTATGGAATATCAGTTATGAACCAGTCCTTATTTATTACACTATTAGCAGTATGTGGAGGAAAAACAACTATAAATGAGATTCAATGGAGACTTCAATACTGAAGAAGGACTTTAAGCAGAGTTGGCTTCCTGGTGTATTGCTCAGCACAGAAGCAGTTTATACAGCTCTGAGATCCATCTGTGCAGGTAACTCATCAGGCAAAAAACACCACAAATATATAAGTAAAAGAGTATCCATCACTTGCCTTCATGAATAGAAACGGGAGGCTCATCCATAACAATAAAATGACATTGGCTCAGAGCCCAAGGGCTTTACTTTCTACTGGTATTTCTCTGTGTTCATTCTTTCAAAATAAATATTTCTATTACTATGTCTTTTGTAGGATTCCTTTATTTATTTTTTAGTTGGATGTTATTTTAGTAGCTTTTTCTTCTCATACCCCATGTAATCCATCCAATATCAGTTACAACGCTGAGTTCCTGTTCTCAGAGCAGGTGAGTGGAGACAATCCCTATCGTGTCATTTTTGCTTTTTACCTAAAGCTGCATCAAGGGATTTTTTTTTATTTAATTACTTTTTTAATTTCTCGTATTTTATCCTACCTGGCAATGATGCAGAATTTCTTGTTTTGTGTGTTAATTGCGCTGTTTCTGATATTTGTCATCTTCCACTTCATTTTTACAATTTTTCCAACTATCAGTGATGAAGTGCAATGAAATAGGAAATAAATTCCTATTACACCACCAGAGATGCCCCTCAATGCAGAGTGCCTTCACTTTTAGTGTTGCCATAGTCCAGTCAGCCCAGCTCTCTTTAGGAAAAATTAGAATATAGAGGATTAATTTTACTTGGGAAAATAAATCATTACATTGAGGTGTTTATATTAACATAGTTTAGGCAAAATAAATGTTTTTAGCACAATGCTCGGGGTTAAAATAAATCTAAATGGACTTACGGTTGCCATATGTTTTGCTTCAGCTCTTTCTAACACAAATGACAATGGTTTTGTTTAAGAATGGAAAAGAAACAGATTATGCAGCTTGAAGGGCAGTTGCTCTTTCTTCCTTCTTACCTATTCAACTAAACTTAACCAAAGGGAATATTCTCACCAGTTCTTGATGTTGCCATTGTTAGATAATCTGTTTTGGACCACTGAAGTTCACATCTGCCTAACTTCAATACTAAGAAACAAGAGTTTTCTCTGAAATTGGACACCAGTAGCTACAAAAACTAAGATACCTCCTATGGCATGCAGTCACTCTAGACTCCTCCTGAAATTAGCAGAAAGAATAGATGGGCTGAATCCTCCTTTGAATGTGAGTGATTCTCTACTCTGACTGTAGTTTGGTACACCTAAAGGGTTGCCTTAGGTAGTTGAGACACTTACTTGAATTTAGAAGGGATTTGGATATTATACTCCAAATCCAAACACCATCTGTGGGGAAAAAAGTATTTCTGTTACTCCACGCTTGTTCTGAAGGCAAAACATTAATAATTTTGACTGCCATAGGCATCTTTTAAGGTGGTACAATTCTATTTTGTCCTTAAAAACAATCTTTACATCATTGGAATGGTATTACCTCAAGAAACTCTGGGATAAAGTAATTTCATGTGAGACTAGGCAAGAGCTGAGCTTTGCACAGGTTACAGAACTGATGGAAATATCCCAGTTGTTCTTTATACAAAACAATTTCCATTCTTCATGGCATTTAATTACCTTACGGTCCTTTCATTTATGACAGCTCCAACTCCAATGTCTTCAGTGCACCTGTTTCTCTCAGGAATCAGCATGTCTCACAGCTAACTCAACCTCATGAAGTCATTCTCTTTTCTCAGAGTACTGAGGTACTTAAATAAGAAATTTGTTGTGGATCTTAGCAGGAAAATATAGAATGCGTCACCTAAAAAACAATTCCGTGTTAGAGGTATGTAACACAGCTCCAGTTTTGAAGCTTATTTTCCTTTTGCACATGTGTAGTGTACTTAAATAATTTCCTCTGTGTTGATATTATTATTGAGCAGAGGTTTTCTGCTGTCAGAATAGCTATAGGATTATAGACACTCAGAATACATGTAAATGTCAAATTCTTCAGCCACTAAAATGTAATGCCTGAGTCTCATTCATTTCAAACTTGGTGATTCACATTGTTGCACTGCAGTTAACAGAATTTGGCCACATCACATTGAAACTTTCTGTTACGGCAGTAGATTTATGAGAGCAGAATTTACATTGTAAATTATTCTGATTTACTGAAGATTAATATGTGAGGAAAAATGGCAGTGTGCTTAGAAAAATACCTGTTAAGCATATCAGAGAGTCACAGGAAATTTCTTCTCTGGGCACTGAATCAAGGAATGACCACTGTTTGTATAGAAACAGTGGTCATATATACAATGGAAATATTCTCCAGACACTTTTAGAAAGACAGATAAATCCCACCTCTTAATATGAGACAATACTTCTCTTTTAGAAATGGGGAAAGTACAAGCCTGTACATGACAGATTAACAAGCCTGTACTAATGTTAAAGTCTATGGCTCTTAAATGTTGAAGAGATAAATATTTTAAAATAACATTAATATTTATGATTTTCATGTCATTAATCTGGTGCCCAGGAAAGCCCTAAAGTAAACACTCATCTGGTTAACAGCAGGGAAAATATTTCATATGAGACATCTCAAGTGACCCAAACATCATTATTTGTGTGTCTGACTGTGTTCATTCATGCGGCAGTAATTTAATTTAGTATTATCTATTTCATTAGATTTTATTTTTTGTGCATTTTGATAGTGTATAAAGACTATGTCTGTATATGAGGAGTTGTGGGGATTTTATATTACTCAAAAATACTGCTTGACAAGACAGTGCCTTAGCAACATTGGTGCTACACTGGTTGAATTTTTGCTGAAGATCAAAGACAATGTCAATGTATTCCTCTCTAACTTGGGGGTGAGTTTTCCTTCCTCGTGAGAACATACAAATCCCTACACAGTCAGGCACTAAAATAATCCAAGGTCTATCTCATCCCCATTCTGTACCTTTGGCAGTGAACAACAGGACTTCTTAGAAACTAATAACAAGACCAACATGTTCAGCAGTTGCTGCAGGATCTCTCTGCCAGTAAAGCACTTAACAACTTTCTGAGTTGAAAAAAAGAGAGTTGAAAAAATGCCCATTCACAGGAATCACATCATGCTTCAGTGCTACCCCCAGAAGTTGTCTTAGGCAATGCTTCCTTCTCAACNTCATGTTGTCCCGGAGAAGAAAATATCCTCCGCAACACCCGTCATATATATTAATGTATATTATATATATGTATATTAGAAAATTTAATGTATTTGTTTATTTAATAAATATGCATAAGATACAGGTTTAGTTTCAAAAGGATATTCTTGCTAAAAAGAGGATCTTCCAAGAAAGACAGATGGAGGATATAAGGGATGCAACAGCCTGCAAAAATTATTAGGGAAAAAAAAATCCTATAAGCATATTGAAGGATTAATTCATTTTGGGCATTAATTTCCCTAGCTTTGTCTGCATCAAACACTGGTTCTCTGCTGTGACAGGCAAACTCTGAGGGATGTTATGGAGTGACAAAGTCCTGAGCCTGGCAGGTGAGTTGTCCAAACCAAAACAACAATTTTACTTGGTCCTCAAATTATGCAACTGCTCAGAATAGAATCTTAAAAATCCTCATACCATGAACTAAAATGGAAGATTTCAGCAGCAGCACGATGGTCCTTGAACACCTGAAAAGAACTTAAATTGGCTGTGATGAGGAGCTAAATATATTTTTACTTTTATTTGTATATTCCTTCCCAAGAAAAATAGCCTCTCGAGCAACATTTCCAAATGATATGTATCTCCTACATAAAACTATTTTCAGTGCAAAGTATATCTTATGCAAATAGCATTTCAACCACTTGTGACCATTAATCAAATTGAGCTGTCAATGTAAAGGAGTTGCATGCCAAGTAAATACAGGACTGCTACCCCAGCAGTTGTCAATTGCTGATGTCTGCTGATGCACAGCACGAGCTGTGAGCTATTCAGGCTTTTATATTTTTTCACAGTGACCCCATGCTCAGATGTGTCTGGCCCTCTGCTATCTTTCAGGGTTGTAAAGTCAGATTCACCTCCAAGCTGCTCTGTGGGTAGGAGAGGTCCTAAATCTTTCAGGAAAAGAGCAGGCATCATCATAATGGCATTAAAGGAAACAAAAATTGCTTCCTTTGAGCAACAAATGATACCAACATTAAACAACATTTACTCCAATGAAAATTATTGAAACAGCAAGGTATTAGACAAGCTGCGTACATCTGGTCTGTTCATCTGCTTCTTTGGAGAGTGCTTCATTGACAGACACTAACACAGTAGTTGTTGTCGTATTTTACTGGAAGGGAAGCAAAGAATGCTGTTTTCCCTCACAAGGATCAATTTTAGCCTCTTCAAGGAAATACTCATGAAGTGTAAACATATCCTTGTTTTTCTGTAAGTACAGGATAAGCATCTTCATGATGTAATTGCAGCATATATAAGTAAGGTTAGATTGAGAAAATCTAGATACTGCAAGTATAAATCTTTAATCGTTTAGTGATTGAGAGCATGGTAGGAAGTCCCATGCTGCTAAAAGTCACCATACTGTAAATGAGATACAAATTGGACATCCTGACTGTTTGTGATCGTTAAAGATTATATGAAGAATAGTGGTGATTAACTCTAATGTCCTGCCAAATTCTAGTATGAATAGTTTTTTTCTTTTTTCCAAATGGAGAAATTTCCCTGAGAACTGCAGTCATCACCCCCGTGCTAATGTTTAGTAGCGTTAATGCTAGATTTTGCTCCTTAAATCAATGCAAATTATTTTCCATCATGTCACACAAAAGTTTTCCTTCTACATTCAACTGGTTAAACAGGCAATTTGGTACTTCTTTGGTTGAAAAAGTTTAATACCTTATTGTCTTTTCAGGAAAACTGTAATGCTGGAAAACACAAATACCTTGTAGTTTCCCCCACTGTTGAAGGTAGTTGGCAATAATTGGATTCGGACTAGGGCAATTTGAATAGGTCTTGAATGAACCCATGCTTGCTGTTTGGCTACAGAGGAAAAAATTTGTGTCTGACAGACAATGATGAACACTGTGGCTTGGTGACATCTTGGGTGGTATACAAAATGGTTATTTGTTTATGCCCTAGAGAAACCTGCAGGAGCAATAATTAACTGAAAAATATAGGAATAATAATAAAATAAAAAACTTACATCCCACTTAGTGTAGTTCATAGAATCACAGAATCATTGAAGTTGGAAAAGACCTTTTAGATCAAGTCCAAACCTCAAAATACCACCACCACCTTTGGCTGAATGAATATTAGACTGCAGAGAGCTTTTTTTATTTCACATCTTAGATTAGGGAAAAAAAAGTCTTACCAGTTTAGCACATGCGTGACTTTTTAATTTTTTTTTTGATTTATAACTTTTTCTGATGAAAATGGGAGAAACCTAAGTATTTCCTATTGAGGTCTCTTTTGTGTTTGATCTCTTAATGATTTTCTTTTGTTCAAGACTAGTTAATGTCTCAAACTGAAAGTCATCCTGTCACTGTCAATGTCTCTATTTGAGCTAAGAGCCTGTTTCTGACTACCTCTGAATTTTCTAATATTAGCTCCAAACTAATTCCAGACCCTTACATATGTTTGAAGATGGTCCCTTGATTAAACACTCATCTAAAGATCAGATCTTTATGAGTTTTAAGGTTCATAAGTAATCCACATTGAACTTTATCTAATTCAATGGAATACGGTAACTATGGGCAAACAAAACAGCATATATCCACCATAGGCAAACTGTTTTCTGACATCCTGTAGAAAATTGGAACAAAAAGAGATGATGAGCAACAAATGCACAAGACTCTTATAATTCATATATTCAAGATCAGATATGACCTTTGGCCAAGATATCATCTATCTTTCATTTACACAAGTTGTAAGTTTTTATCTAGTTTCTATAATTTCTATATTCCTTTTAGGAACATAATTCACCTGACTTCAATAATTCCAGGAAAAGCCCGGACCAAACTTTTGTTGATGACCTAATCTAAGTATTTTTACTGCTAGAAAAATTGTATCTTTTAGCTATTGATCCTTGTCAGAGTTTTGTCAGCACAACTGAAATACCTGTCTCGATTATCATATGTAACACTAATGCTATAAAATGCCTGATTCACTTCCTCCCTTAATAAGACAAACTCATGAAATTTCACTTTCTAAGTGTCTGTTTTCCAATTCCCAAGTCACTCTTTATCTCTCTCCTTTGACTTCTTCCAGGGGCGATGCCGATGCAAGTATTCTTGTAGTGGTCCTAAAATTGCTATACAAAGGCAAAATTTAATTTCCATGGTCGTTTTCCATGATCATCCTATTTCATATATTATGGTCCTCTTAACATACATCAGTGTTTTCCTCTGTTGGTTTGCACTGAGATTTAATATTAAAGTGATAATTTGTGATGAGTTCTCTAGCAGTAATGTTCGTAACAGACTTTCAAACTGAAGTTCCCTGCTTCTTCATTCTGCTCAAAAGATATAGAGACTTTCCTCTTCAAATACCCTAGAACCATGTTTATTTTCTTCACAGTGCAACCCTAGAGTGCAGAGAAAATGGCTACAGATACCTATGATCAGCTCATAAAGAGAAAGTTCAATCTTTTTCAAGCAGGCGGCATTTGCAGAAGTAACCCTTGTAGACTTATCTAGAGAAGAGTTCAGTATTAACAAATCAGATCAAAGGGGAATCAGGTATAAGGCACTTACAGGTGCACTTACAGTACTGACTTCATTGTTGCAACAGAATCATTTAGAGAACAAACATAAATGCATAGAAAAATACTTGCTGTCTAGGAGAAAAATAAGGACTCAGGTCAGAAGTGTGTTGTCAAAAACAGGTTTTCTGACATGATCAGCTCACAAAATACTGTGTTCCATTAGTATCATATGTATTTATCCATTCTGTGGAACACTCAGAAGTTCATTTTTCCTCTGCCAATAGTTTGGGCAACTCGGGCAACTGAAGATTTCTCTTTGAATTTTTAGTTTTATTTTTTTATTGTTTTTCTCTGAGCAGAATATTAACAATTTTTCTTGTGCCAGGTTATTTTAGGATTACTACTCAAAAGTGGAAAGGACATGTTTATGAAAAAGGGGTACGGTGCCTCCTTTCTATGAGGGAGAGCTGTCTTTAACATGGGAATCTGTTGTTAGAGATAGGAGTTTTGTCACTGACTGAAGTGAAAACTGTAACTTAACCCAAGTTTATGCAACAGAAAACAATCTCATTTTAAGATGAAAATACTCTTTTTTGATTTAATGTGCAAATCAGAATCTCCATCTCCTGAGCTGCATATATGGGATACTGAATAGGGTGGTTTGGTGAGGCTAATCTCTGTGAAATGAGGCTGGGGAAGTGAAAATAAGATACAAACCTAAAATCGCCTTTTTCTGGTTTGGGGGTTTCGTTATTTTTTTATTTGCTTTTTTAGTCAGAAGCTTTGGTAAATCCCTTTGTGGACACTGAAATTTTGCATGGGCATCTATAAAAGAAAAATTAAAAAAAATTTCTTACCTCATGTAATATCCATTCCTGCAAAATGAAACTTTCAGTGTATGGGCTGTTACCTTTGACTGATAATTTAATGTCGTTCATGCTACAGTTCAAGGGGTTGACCTTGAATCTCTCTGGATATAAGACAAAAGGAAAAAGAAAATTTGTCTTTTTGGATAAGGTTGGGACACTAGGGGGCATTATAAATCAACAAGAGATTGCAATACAGTAACAACAACTAACAGATTTATTTTAAGAAAAAACAACAAAAACCTGACAATAAAAACACAACGTGGAAAAACTGTGTGTGCTCCTCCAGGCTGGCTGCTAGGCTGATGGAGCAAGAGAGGAAGGGAGGCTGGCCCATGTAATGGCACTGGATCCCACTCCAGGGCTGCTGAAAAATAGAAACGTGAAAAGAAGTTCCAGAGGGCCCAAGGGGAGAGAACATCACAGCTGGTGAGTGGCATGGTCCTCAGCCCTCCGTTGCTTCCGCTGTTGATTCAGCTGTGCTGCTGTCCGGGCCACAGGAAAGAGCCGAGAGGGCAGAGATGAGCTAAGATGCTGCTGCAACGAAGAGCAGCACTTCTGTACCTGAGGTTTTATAGGGTACCCATTCTTGTTTTATCTTGGGGCACCCTTCCGGAGCAGGTTGCTTCCTGATTGGCTAACAGCACTGGGTGCCTCCCCCTCCCCAAGACTTCAACACAAGACAATACGGCAGCATTTCCCACCAAAATGCTGTGTGGCTGTGGCCTGCCGGGGAAGAGGAGACGAGATCACTGCCCTGCCGGAGCTGCGTGGCACCCCGAGGGCCCGGGGCCACCCACAGCACCTCGCTTTGCCACCCTAAGTCCACTCTGTGCAGCGGCACCAGCTCAGGGCTGGCCTCACCTCATGTGCCAGTGCAGCCACCACAGGGGCGGCCCCACTAGCCACAAGGGCTGCCGCCATCACGTGCCCACTGCCAGCGCACACATAATATCGGCAGCCGTGCTGGCTGCCAGTGCCGCATGGAACGGCAGCACTGTCGGCCGAGCCGTGCTCTAGTGGCCAGGCGGGGAGAGCCAGCAGCTGCACCCACCGCCACTCCCCAGCACTGCCCGCGCTGGGGCAGCCACCACTCTTCGCCCCAGGGCAGGCAGCTGCTGTGCCATGGGGGGTCTGGCAGCAGGTCCCACTGCTGCCGTGTCCATGCACGTGGGCAGCAGGGACCTGTGAGAGCCGCTGCCATCACCTGCCCGACCCCACAAGCCCCGCTGCCACCCTGTGCTGTGGGGCTTGCCTCCATCCACTGCCACAGCCAGGCGGCAGGGGGCTCATCTCCCCACTGCTGGCCGCCCCTGCCAGCCTGCACGCACCCGCAGCCACTGCTGTGGCTGTGGCACCAGCGGGGGGGGGGGCTGCGGGGCCGCCCGCTGCCTGCCCTGGCAGAGGGGACTGGTGGGAGCCGTGGAAACTGCGGCCACCCTGCACACACCGGGACAGGGCTGCCCCATGTGGGCTGAGCTGTGCTTCCATGGAAGCCTGGAGACCAGGCGGAACAGCTTCGCAGCCACCCGACACATCCATGGAGCTGTGGGAGACCGGGCAAGTGTCCTCGCCCACCCGGTGCTCTCCTGCAGGGCTGCAGGGTACCGACCCCTGTCTCCCCCCCCAGGCCCAGTCTGCGCTCGCAAGGTGCTGGAGCCTGTCCACCTTGTTTTTCTTATAAAAGTCACAACAAGGTTTAAAAGCAACCCCTTCCTTCCCACTCCAAACTCCAAAATGCCCCCCCCTCACTCTTCCATTCCCCTAGAAAAACCCCTTGAGAGATAACCCCCTGTCCCACATGGAAAAAGGGGGAAAGGGAAGAACACATTTTAAAGCTAAGAACATTCTTTCACCCCATCAGTTATTTCTGTAATACAAAATCTTTTGAATTAAATTATTAATACTTGGCTGTTTGTATAAAGCTTTCTAAAAGTCTTTGATGGTCTAGCATGATCTTGTTTATCCAGGCCCATAATTTTTCTTTGTGCTCTTACACCACTCCTCCCTCCATCTCAGACCTGCCTTTGGGGGCAGATGTGCTGTCACCAAGTGTTGCCATACCAGCTGAAGAGTCAATTGCATTGATTGTTATCAGATTGGATCAAATAGAAAGTTTATTGCACAGCATGTATCTTTTATTCAAACAAGCCTTATGTATGCTGTGTTCTAGATGAGACAACCTGACGAAAAAATGTCAGCAAGTAATCGTTATGAAACAAGTAAACAAGGCATTGCTAGAGCTCCAATGAAAATAGTGGAAATTCTTAGGGATAATACATTAGTGTTAGGGAGTGGGAAAGAGAAAAATGCAAAGTAATGTTCCTTCCCTAATTTATCTTGAGGAGTCAACTAGTTGAATTGAACTTTGTCGCTTTTCTACATTTCATATAGACACAAACATTTAAATTTGTGTCAGGAATTTAAAACTTAAGTTAAAAGCCCGAATTATGACCCAGGTAAATAGCAATCCAGACATAAAGCAAGAAAGATCAATATAGTGACAGTCAAAAAAAGCAGTTGTAGCAATCCAGAGCCATTTTCTGATAAATAAATGGGCACACGATGAAGAGTGGATTGGATAGAGGGATTAGGGATTCAAAACCTTGTCAGTGGCCATTACAAGTGCCAGAGGCTTATACTATCTGTCACTGACCACCAGTGACCTAGGCCATGGGACAGAAATCAGTCTCAGAAAAACTCATGGACAACATCAAATCGGGGCAGAATAGTTAATATGTGTGTGTGGGGTGGGGGGCAGGGTAAACCTACCCTGATCTTGAGAAGCTTCAGGAACAGTCTGACAGAAACTTTGTGAAATTAGACAAAAGTCAATACAAAGTTCTGAAACTGGGATGGAGGTAACCTCATACACCAATACAGGCTGGGGAACAACTGGGAAAAAGCAGCTTCATTAAAAGGTCCTGAGAATTCTGTGAGCAACAACTTGAATACGAGTTACATTGGACCATTGGTGATGAAAGATAACTCCATAGTAGTCTGTTTTAACAAAAGTACCTGGTTGCAAGAAATTATTATTTTACTCTATTTGATACTTGTGAGCTTCCCATCATAAGAGAGAGGTTGGCAAACTAGTGAGAGTCCAGTTGGCTGGAAGGCTATCCTACATAAGATACAATCAGTGACTGGGGAAACTACGCTTGTTTAACCTGAAAAACAGATGGTAAAGGGAAAAGTTCTATCACTGTCTTCAAGGGTCAGAGAGAGAACAGTGCCAGGCTTTGAGGCAGGCACAGTGAAAGGATAAGAAGCAATACACAGAAATCACAGCAAAGGAGAAGGAAGAATTATTCACAGAGGTTGTGCATCTCTAAATGTGGAAATAATTCAGACCTGAAATAGAAAAAGCCCTGAGCAACTCCATCTAAACTTGAAATTAGCTTAACTTGGAGCAATGGTTTGAATAGCTGACAACCTAGTTTCCTTCTAGTCAAAGCAGATCTCTTTTTCTACCTAATTCAGATACACCTTGTTCAAATAGTGTTCTCAAAGTCATGAATTAAAGGCTTTGTAGCTTTTGCCGCAAAGTACTGATGCTTTTGCTATCAGTAGTAAATTCATGTGTGGAAACACTGCTATGAGATAAGAAATAAGCACTTATGTGCTGACAGTAACAAACTAGGGTCTTGTCTCAACATCTTAGAAACCTTGGTATTTGTATTTGAGCAAGTGAATATGAGAAGAAATAGTTAATAGGGATAACTGAAGAGCAAAGCTATGAAGTGTGTTTTGAGTGTGAGAAGTGGTCTCTAAACTTATTGTCTCTGTTGAATTCTCTTGTCTGAAAACCTCAGGAAATAGGGAAGGTGTAGATCAGTGGTCTCTGGACATATATACCCACTAGGATGTAATGACATTGAACTTGGACTTATTCATAGAATCGTTTAGGTTGGAAAGGACCTTAAAGATCATCTAGTTCCCATCCCGCTGCCAAGGGTAGGGACATTTGAGACTAGACCAGAGTGCTCAAAGTCCTATCCAACCTGGCCTTGAACAGTTCCAGGGATGAGGCAGCCTCAGCTCCACAACTTCCCTGAATAACAAATAATTGTCAATAACTACGGTTTTAGAATAGTCCAAAAGATGAATAGAATCATCAGAATTATCATAAACAAATCAGGCATGGACAGTAAACTGTGGGACAGGAAGAAAAAGAACAGCACCTAGAGAGAAAGACAGAAGGGAAGCAAGAAGGAAGAACATAGCACTTGATAAGCATGAAGAAGGAGACTGTTTAATCTAATAGAGTGTTACATAAATTGTTTTCATTGCTGTGTGCTACAGAATTACACAGACAGAATTAACAAGGTTGGAAAAGACCATAGAGATCATCAAGTCCAACCTATTACCTAACTTATCAACCTACCCAACACCATCCTATCATCTAAACAATGTCACTAAGTATGCCATCCAATCTTTCCTTAAACACATCCAGGGATGGTGACTACACCACGTCCCTGGGTAGCCCATTCCAATTGGAAATCACTTTCTCTGTGAAAAAGGTTTTCCTAATATCCAGTTCCACTTTTAATATGAGTGGCATAACTTTATCCATAGGGCCTAGAATGGCGATCACAGAAGTGAAATTGCTATTTTGTGGATGTGTTTTGAGGGTTGGTTGTTTGTTTATTAAAAAAATAATGAATCCAGCACCCCAAAAATCCAAACTCAAAAAATCACCAACCACCACATTTTCCCTCATGATTCAGATATGCAATTGGTCTTAGTGCATAAAACATGTCTGTATTTGTTTTCATTATGACTATGTAGTGCAGCACAGATGGCTCAAAACATGTGAGGTCTGGCCTTCCTTGCAGTGATCTTTGGTGGATGCCTTCTCCTGAATTAGACTGGCACGCGTTAAGATATCTTTTTTTTCTAAAGTAACCACCCCTGCTGCTAGACAGAGAGATACTGCTCTTTGATACTGGCTTGACCTTGACCAGCTCAGTCAAATGACTGTCACCATAGTGTGGTGCCTCCTGTTTCCTCCATATGTTTGTCTCTAAATATACAATTGATATATATAACAAATCTCAGCTCCCCTTATTTGCCTTCAGAGTTGTAAATTACATATATTCTTCCTACATATCCATCAAAGCATCTCTTCATGCTCTCTTTTTTTTTTATCTCTGGCAATTAAGGCAGGCTTTTCTCTTTCTTTAATGTCCATATAGGAGGGTGTTTCAATTCCTCTAAAGACCATCAACTTATTAACATGTACTTCAGAAACTTATTTTCATCAGCCTATAATTAGTCACTATGGCATCTGTTAAACCCCCTAATCTTTCCTCATTCCATTAAAAGGCTAGATCACAGGGAGATTTTCCTGAAGAGCTTTATTTCATACAGTTACATGAGAGTTCTTTAAAAAGTATTATTGACTTACTTTCTTCTCACCTCCATCAGTGGCTTAGCAATACACAACAGTAGGTTTTCTCCACAGCAGCTGTTTGGGGACTTACAAAATTGGGTAAGCCAGACTGCTCACATATGTTTTGGAGTTGATTCTTCCGTATTTAACCTCCCAGCTAGAAAATCAGTAAACACAGCTACATCCTTTAAGTTGCCAAGCACTTTTTGCATTTTGGATCAACAATTCCAAAGTCTTTGAAGATTGTAGCATTGCTTTTTCGTTGACATCTCTGTTACATATATACAACTGTTTGTAGCACTTATATTATCATTGTACTCTCAAAAATATGTAATATATAGTTTATTCCAATGACAAAAGTAAGGATTGAGGAAAAGTATTTTAGACATTTTTAGCAGGTTGCTGTTCTTCCTGGAAAGTCGTATTCCAGTTGAAAGTTAATAACTGGATTTTTTTCTTTCAAGGATATTTTTGAAAGATATGGCTTCTAAATTGTATCAGTCTGAGGAGAAAAAAAATTCCAAGATATGGAAATACAAAAGCACATGTCATGTTTCAGTCTGTCTCAGTGAAAAAAGAGCTGTTGGTACCATTAACCAGTAACCATCACCAGTCTGCAACACATTGCAGTGATTATGAACTTGGTTTGTTTCCCAGCTTTCAGAAATGCAACAGAAGAATATGTATTCCATGAAAAGAAGCATAGAAACTTTTTAGAATCCTGTCAAATACATTTTGTATGGGGAGAATCTGGACGATCACCTCAAAACTTATATAATAAGTTTTATATAATAAGACTCAAAACCTGTATAACCCTATAATATGTATTATACACAAGACCTATTAAACTCTCTTAAAGACTTAAATAAAATTTAAAAATCTTGCATGCCTTATAAGTTTTGCAGTTAAAGAGCCAGTTATGAACTCAGTACCGCTCCCATTGAAGTCATTGGCAATGCCAACATGCCTGTAACTTAAGGTTTCATTTTAACAGTAATTCAAAAATTTAACTGCCTAGTTGCTTACGGAGGATAAATACAATTAAAATTGTATGATTTTCATTATTGTTTCCTTCAAAAAAATAATAATCTCAAAGAATATAGTTAGCAGGGAAAAAATGTTTGACTCAAAAAATAGTTAAAAGAGACCACTATTTTCCTAATTGAAACTGGTATTATTAGGAACAAAGAGAAAATTCTACATATTTTTGACTATGATGTATTAATTCTCTACTGAGTTAAAAGGGATATATGTGAAATTATATTAATATTTTAGAGATTAATGAAAAGCAGAGATAATTTAGATAATAGGACACTGTAAAATAATCTTATGCTGAGATGTCTATGAGTTAGGAAAAATCAGCTGATAAAATATTTTTTTGCATTACAGGTGTGGATTGGTAATCTTTGCTTAAGAAAAATGACCATAAATCACTGTCTGATCTCTATCAACATATGACACAGCATATTGTAAGCAGTCCTTCAGTAATCAACTTTTTAAATCTCTTAAATTTTCACAGAATAGCAAGATAAAACTAACAGATCAGTGACTACATCTCAATAATTTGAATCACAATAATAAATAAACCTACAAGAAAAGTACAATATCTAGAAGGAAAAAAATTACATGAAAAGGCATGAGAAACCATACATAAAAGTTTGATTAGAGTGATAAAGGATTATAAATTAGATCTCTAATTAAAATAGACCATTCCTTACAACTTTTTTTTTTAATTTTAATTAACAACTGCACTTTACTGAAAGAAATAGGAAAATAAACTATGTGATTCTTTGACTTTGCTTTTTAAGCCCAAAAATAAGAAGCCATGTTCTTCTCATTCTTAAGCTTTCAAACAAATATGTTATGTTGGCAGAGAAGTGCTGTGAAGTTATTGACAAGCTAATCAAAGGGATATTACATTGCTGTCTAAATGCACTGCTTGGTAATTTGAAAGTGGTCTGTGGGAGACGATACATGAACTATGTAATTGTCTTCATCACAGAAACAAAAAAATATGTATCTGTTGTTGGAAGAAATATTACCTCATGGTATCCCCAGATTTATTTTGTAATTTAATAAAAGTACTAAATAAATACCTGAAAAATAAAGTGAGTATTTAGTTGTCATATTTGGATTGTTTCTTCATGTGTCATCTATCTATTGATGAATTATAATATTGCAATCAAAAATTTGTTTTTATTTCATAGAATCAAAGAAATTCAGAATGGTTCAGGTTGGAATGGACACTAAAGATCATATAGTTCCAAACCCCAAGCCAGGGGCAGGGAAACCTTCTACTAGACCAGTTTGCTCAAAGTCCTGTCCAATCTGGCTTCAAACACTCCCTGGGATGGGGAATCCAGTTTGTAAATTATATAAAACAATTCCCTAACATATCCTATGATTTTGTGGATATTTTCATGGGATCTATCTCAATTCAGTAGTAGAGATAGTGATTGGGAACAGGAAATAATTATACTGTTCTTCACTAGATGAACAATTAAGAGAAGATCCTGAAAAGTTTATGTGTCCAGTTGGTTCAACAGGTGACAGAAACACACGTACTTGAAAAAATGTGGAGCTAAATGAAATGCCCACAGACTGAATTAATGTAAGTGTACTCAACAAACTCTAGCAACAAAACCAACTTATTTAGTTCAATATTTTTATGTGTCCCAATCTTTCCTCAAATTAGCTCATGTTCCTGTATGTATACATCTGCAGAAGAAATTACTTATTTCTGATGAACTGGTGGAAAAATATTATTGCTTCTCTTTCTGAATACAGATCTTCCTAGACTCATTAGAAATGAAAGTTAACTAGTTTTTCTCTTGATAGCAGTCTGGAAGCACAGGATATGGAGAATTTCAGCTCATTTTTAAGTGATTATTTCTGTTCTAATTGAATCAGATTAATACCTTATAATCTTAATGGAAATAATAGATTTTAATGAGCCTGTGCAATCTTCCCTGACAAAAATTTCCTCTGGATAGCTGGTGCTGTGTATTATTTATTATTTCTCTGCCTGACCTCAAGGTATTTTTCAGTCTTTTACCTGGTGAAGAAAACCTCTAAGACAATTTATTAAATTTACAGTCCTGACTGACTACCACTTTGGAAAATTAAGCAGTATCTTAGTGCAGTTGGTACTAACTAGTAATCAGAAAACCCTTTTTCATTAGCTCTAAATATGGCTTTTCATAGCATATTAATCCTGTAACCAAGGTCATTTAATCTATAATTTCTTGAGCAGTATAAATAAGGCGCATACATTTAAAAAGGAAAAACAGGCTGACTCTATAATCAAAAGTAACATCCAGCGGTTACTGTTGGTTTCTTATCCATTAATTAAGAGAGGGTTTCCACTGAATTGTAACAATTCATTTTTCTAGATGGTTCATTAAAGCCCGGATTTTATTACATATTACATGCTTTATGCTTTTCACACAAACTTATTATATTGCTCAGAGAAGGTGATCTTTTAAAGCACATTAGACTAATGTTCCTGAAACTCCATCCAATGTAAGTTTTATTGAATTGCTGTAACTAAAAAGGTCACCTAATGATTTGTTCTGATAATGGATTTAGAGAAAGGAAAACAAAATGAACGGGTTATTGTAGTAACTCTGACCTTGAGACACATTTATAGTTACTGAGATTTATGTATTTAGCTACAAATTAAGAAACTAAAGAGTATTTGTTATAATGTTATTTTTTAACAATGGGTGTAATGTAAAGCAAATTAAAAGGATATTTGTTCCACTCTTGTGAGGTATATTGCATACAGTAATAACTAAT
>VYZS01083600.1:44640-58314 GCA_013400695.1 Neodrepanis coruscans | reverse complement strand
TTTTTTTTTGTAAGAATGTTCTATTTAACCTGCCCTCTCCAAAAAACAAGGAAAGATATTCTTGGAGAACAAAGATTTAAGGATGCTCCATAGAGAGGAATAACATGAACAAAGCTGTGCCATACATTAAAATCAGGAAAACTGCTTAAGGCAATCCAAAAATGCAGTTTTTTATTAGTAATGTGTTGTGATGCTAAACAGAAAATGACAACTGTGAATAAGATAAAGGTCTTCATTGTGCATGAAAAATTCAAATTGTTACTTTAAGGAAAGATTTATTTTTTTTTAAACACCATAAAACATTTATGATAACATTTTACAAAATTAGGAAGGGGAGAATTGGCTTGAAGTCTTCTAAAAGCATTAAGTTTTCATGTTGTTGTTCAAAGCAATGGTTAAAAAGGCAAGAAAAGGAAAAGGTCTAGAAGGCATGAATATAGATATTTGAATATATATTTGACAGCTTTATCTGAGAATCAGAAATCTGGAACTTGAACTCATTTAGGGCTGAAAGAAAGTTTTATCTGTGAGTTACACTGAGAATTTCTGAATATTTAATGGCTGAGGTGGAGTGTGAGCTTTCCATGCTACGTAGGGAAGAAGGGGATCGTTCCCAATGGATCCTGGATACAGCCTGGCTCAGAGATGGAGGCTGCCCAGTGAAACCAGTTACTGAAAGTTCAGGGAAAATCTTTGTATCTCTTGAGAAACTTCATGTTTCTCAATCTAGGTGGTTTTAGGCCCCTTTGCAATAAGTTTTGCCTCTGTATAAAACAGCTGGAGCAAGAATGATGCTCCAGGAAAAGGAGAGGGAGGTGGTGAACCTGCCAAGGCCTCTGCTGCCTCATGGAGATGCACAAACACGAGGGCCTGAAAACCATTTTCTGGCAGCTGCTGTTACAGGTTTTGGGGGCTGTCTGTGCCTAAGGGGGTTCTCCCAGCCCAGGATCAGGGCTTAAACCCCCAACACAGGCTGGGATGGGGAGCTGCCCCTGCTGACATGTCCTGGAGATGGTGTTAGGTGAAATTGCAGGGTGGTTTTATCAGGAAATTTGGAAATAATTGCCTGTGGGAGTGTAGGGAGTGAAGCAGGGATGGGCTGGGGTGCAAGGAGAACTGTATATCCATGGAGAACATGCAGGAGATATTGCATCTCCCACAGGTCCCTGCCACCCCCAGCTGCCCAGGGAACCCAGGCATCCCATCCCTGTCCCCCTCCCTGGCAGCTGGGAGAAGCCCTCCCTGCTGCTCTGAAGGCAACCAACCCCCACCCCATCCTCCCCCCACCCCGACAAGAGCAGCAATTTGTTCCTTTTCAAGCGAAATTAATTGTGGCGCAGGAGTAAATGCGAGGACTTCAAACGAACCAGTGACTCTGCCTGGAAAAGTTGGCACTTGGAAAACAAGCAGGAGCAGCAGCAACATCTCTGTGTGTCATGCAGCACTCGGGGAGAGACTTTTGAAATCCCAACTCTGCTCACTCCGGTCGGCGGAGCGGCGGGAAACCCGCCCGCCGCATTTCGCTGCTGAGCAATTACATTTTTCATATTTTATTTATTTCCTCAAAAGGAACAAGTAATTATTACACAATACTTTCCCCATACCAATTTGGAAGATTTATCAATTATAATCTGGGAGAACGGCCCCGTGTTAGACTTCAAATGCGTCTCATTAAAGATATTTTTTTTAGGGAGAGTGGTGGAAAAACAAAGAACTGCTGTGCTGTTGTCTTTTGCTTCTCTTTAATGTTGAGTTCAGAAGTAATGATGTTGGGAACAATCAGTCTTCAAGCCTCTGTATTCTCGTGTTTACTCATTAAACATGAGAACCAGGTGCTCTCACGGGGAAATGCTCATTCTAACATTGGCTTTAGAAATCAAAAGTCTCTTCACTTTCACTAACAAGCACGGCTTCGCAGGGAAGGGACTGGGAAAAAAGCAAGCAGGACCTGCTTTAAAAATGAAATATTAGTGCCCAGCCCATCCAAGTCGTCCTGATTTTGGAGAGAGATTGGTGGGAGGTGGATGATTACATGGTGTTCACACTGCCTCGTCTTTGGGCTCGGTGTTCAAACTCCACACATCGCTGCTGGTGAGAGAAGGGCTCCTTTAGGAGCAGCAAATGCTCTCATCCTCCTGCAGAGGCACCTGTCCATCTCCACTGGTAAACCAGGATAACCAGCTCCCTTGATTCTGCAGAATGAACATTGCTGTGGAAGGTGGTACAAACTCTGGGCTATATCATGAGCTGTTCAATGACCCAAGTGTAGGTGTCTCATGCAGGAGGTCTGCCCAGATTGTTGGGTACAACACAACACTGACTGGTGGGACATGGAGTGTGTAGAGGTCAGAGAGGTCCCTCTGCTCACCCATGTTCCAGCAGAGCTCCACCNGGAGTGTGTAGAGGTCAGAGAGGTACCCCAGGGCACATAAAAGCTCCCTCTGCTCAGAGCAGAGCTCCACGCAATGACCGTTGTGCTGGCAGGATGTCATGGGGTCACATCAGGACTTGGGTTTTTGCTGCAACACTGAAAACTTTCATATGCCCATCAACGAATTTAAAAAAAAACCCAAAACAACAAATTCTTTTGGCAGAAAACTTCTTTTGGAGTAGAAAACTTCCATTTCTGCAGGAGATGCTTTTTTTTGGCAAGATTTCAACCCATCCTAATTTTAGCTCCACTTTGGGGAAGCTCAGGGCTGGACCTTCATTTGTGCTGATTTACAGCAGTGTCTCCCCCAGGCTGTGAGTGGCAGAAGTGGCAAAGGCAGCCTGTGCTCAGGGCACCAGCCAGTCCATTCAGGTGCCAAACCCCCATTAGCAATTATTCAGATCATGGAACTGCCCTCAGTGAGGTTTGCTGGAGGGCTGTGTTCCCTCTCCTCGACACTGCACAGCTCTGCTGGTCAAGCCCCCACACCTCTGAGCCATCCCATGGATGGAGAACCTGAGGATCTGGGCTAAAAGCTCTGAATGCTGCTCTCCTGCTTCCAGCCCACCTTCACAGAGCCAGTTGCTTAAACTTTTTTACTTGTCCTGCAGGAAAGCCTGTTAGTGGGAAGATATCAAGGGGAATCTGTGAAGATCTGATTGGCAAGCTGTGTTCTTAGTTCTTGGTGCTTTTTTGAGTCGTCGTCTTTTCCCCAGCAGTGCCTTTTAATTCTGGTTTTATAGCTGACCTTGTTACTGTTGTTAGTACAGTTTTTCCCTTTCCCTTTTTTTCAGCATAGCACTTCTGTAAATGTTTTTGTTCTTTGTTCTAGTTCAGTGTCCCTTTGAGGTTCCCTCTGATGTCTAGTCAGTGGCGTGTTTTTGATAAATTCTTCCCTTGCTGGTGCATCTTCTCTCCAGGTATCAAAAATCAGGGCAATGGTTATTGAAGGGACGCTCATTAGAGTGATCCAGGATTTCACTGCTGCTGCTGGAGTGGGTGCCTCTGAGTCAACAAATGGGCCAGCATTTAAACAAAGAGCAGGAGACCTGCCCTTTCAGCCCCTCCAGGTACAACCTCAGCCGAGCACGGGGTCTTTGAGTGCAGGGCTTTGATTGCCACGCTGTGATGGGAGAGCAGCACACTCTGCCTGTCACACACATCTCACACCTACTGACATGGGCAGAGAGTGGTCTCCTGCATGCTGCCATACAGCCAAACTGTGCCTGCAGGGGCAAGGGGAATGACTGAAAGACGGGAAATGGCAAAATAAGTTTTGTTTTGTACCTCTCTGCTTGCAGCTGCAGTTGCAGTGTGCATGAGGAGAGATGGGTACTAAGCTGGAAGTTCCTGAAGCCCTGTTGGGCCAGTAGCCATGTTCTGGTATTGGCTTCTCCATGGGAAGCTGAGCTGGCTCTTGGCCTCTCAATGGGTATTTGACCTGAACCAAGCCCTTGGCTTCAACCTCAGCCCAACCAAACTGTTTGCTCTGCAGCAGAATCCAAGTCACACACAGTTCAAAGTGGTTTCTTTATGTGTTGAGGGCTCAGTGTAAAGCTCTGCCTACCTGGGAACCCTCTTTTCTTGCCAGCCTGTCCCCAGGCACTGAGATCACCCACTACACAAAGTATTTGTGAGTGAACATGATGTAAGATTTGTTGCATCTTCTTGAAGTCCTCTGTGGACAAAGAGCAGAGCAGGGAGGACCAGCAGCTCCACGTTCTTTGTGCCAGCCAAGTGAGGAACTGGGGAATGTGGGGATCCTCCTAAAGGGAAACCAGCAATCCCATCTCTGTACTTTCCCAGCACAGACCTTTTGTCTTGGATTATTCAGGAACCTTTCTTGTGTTATGCATGGTAAACAGGCTTTCCCTTTCTCTTATGTTAGAGGTTTAACGATGCAAAGGGCTTTGTTCTGGTTACAAGAACAGCAGAGAACAGCTCCAAGGTTTGTTTACACCAAAGGGCAAGGGCATAATAATCCTTGTGCATCATGCAAGGGCTTGTAACAGGAAAGGTAATGTCTAATGACCTTGATTTCTTAAATGCCTTTCAAACTCCTCCTCAGACACTAGAGGGTGAAGCTCTGCAATTCCACTGAAAAGAAAGTGACAGAGGGAAAATGAACCACAGAAAGGTCAAAGACAGTGTCTGAGCCAGGAGACTTGGCTGCTTTGATTATGTCAGCGCTGCCCTATATTCTAAGAACCTTTAGGAAATTAAAGAAACTCTGAGTTGGATAAAGTTGAAGTTAAAAACGAGTTTGAGTGTGGCCCTTGGCAATGCCTTTTGTACTTCTGAAACATTGCAAGATGCTGCTCCCAGACCAGGTAGGCCCCACTGGTAGTGCTTGAGGATCCAGCAGAAATTCTGCTGGAATCCAACATGACACAGATTCCCAGGACCATTAGCAAAGCATCTCAAACAAGACAGTCTTAAAATAAACTCAACCTTAAATTCTCTCCATAGTTTCAACGTAGGAATCAAACCAGCTGCCAAGTGCAAATGCTGGAAGTACATCCCTTAATTTAACATTAACTTCAGCTTGTTGCAACTTGATGGGCATACTCCAAATGCACCACCACTTTGTTCTAACTCTAATTTCACTCATCCACACCTGCCTAAACTGCTGGTGACTTTCTCAGTTGGATGCACAAGAACACGTCCTGGTGTTGAGCTGTGTCAGCAAACACTGTGCCCTGTTGCTTTAAAAGGGTTGCAAAATGCTTGTTTGGTGCCAACGAGCAAGCTTCAAGCAGCCAAAAATGAAATGCAAATAGGAGGTTTGGCCCATTGCTGGTGAGACTCTTCAAAGCAGGGCTCCCCTTCCTGTGATGTGAAGACTTTGAGATGGAATCCCCCCAAGCAAGAACAGCTCTCAGAAGGGGTGCCAGCACCTGGTAAAATCAAAGCTTTGAAGATGGGCCTCCCCATTGATAGATGTCTTTGCATAAGTACCCTACTATCTTCTCTGATGCCTTTCCAGTGTCAGCAAACTGGAAGCTACAAAATCAGGAGTGGGGTGGGATCCCTCTGATGCTCCCTCACTGGAACAGCAGGTCTTGGGTTTGCTGGAGGCAACCACCCAACCTCGCAGATGGATCCCACTGACCTGTCTGACTCAGGGGTCTGGCAGGTGAATTCCGGCAAATCTTGCTGGGGTGGTTGGAGATGTTATCACACCTCCACTTCCCCTTCCATCTGTCCTGCCCCCTGCCCACCCCTCCCCTGCGGAGCATCGGAGATGAGAGAGGGAGGAGGGTTTTCTACCCAGCTCTGCAGGGCTGAGTCTTTGATTCCTTGTGCTGCAGGAGCAGGGCAGGGAGGGAATGGGGCAGTAACAGCACTGAAAGCTCTTACACATCTCACCTGCTGCAGCCCCAACATGCAAATTTCTTCTTTTTGGACCTCCCTGAGGAAGATGATGGGATGGCAAACACGAGGAAATGCTATGACTTGTCTTTGCTGTGGCATTGTGGCATCTTCCAGTGGAAGTGTGATGATTTCAACCAGCTCCTCCCCTGGCTATTGAAAAGAGAATCAGCCACTTCATTTTCTTCCCAGAGCCACCATCTGCTCCCCTTCCTCAGGCTGTTCTTCATCAAAGCAAAGCTTTCCCTGCACCAGGCAGGGCATTAGATGGCTCACAAGTTATTCTATTATTATTTGATTGGGCACCCTTTTACTTTATTGTATAACCTGTCGAATTACAAGGAAAAAAATATTTTCTGCTCTAAATTCTCTCTTTCTTACAGAGAAGCCTTAAAGCTCATATTTTTCCTCATCCCCAAAAGATTTCCACTAACAAGGCATAAGAAACAGGAAGGAGTGAGGTTTCATCTCGCTTTTCATCCTTTCCTCTAATCAAGCAACACTCCCTGACACCCTGTACTACCTGTCTTGGAGCCTGTTTTGGACTGAGGGTTGTCCTCTGGCCAGGAAGGACGGGGGTGGAAATAGAAACCCTCAGGCTCTCCCTGGGAAGAGGAACTGGGAGTGGTTTGGGCACACGGGGCAGGAGAAAGGTGTTGGCTGATGAAGTGTCCATGCAAGGCACCTGGTGTAGAGATAAAGGGCAGGAGGAGTCCAACCTTCTGGTTGAGTTCTTTATGAGACCAGTGCGGTCTGTGTTCCTGAGGACATGTTGCTCCTCTGCTTGTCCTTCTCCACATCCTTGAAGATTCAGTCTTCCCAGCTTTGGGGACACCAGGAGAGGTTCCTATGGGAGAGGGTGTTCCCTCCCAGGGTCCCTCATGAGGGCCATGGCTGCTCTTTGGCCTTCACAGAGGGAAGCTCAGCAGCGTTTTTTTTATAATTTCCAAAGATTTCATTTCTGAACAAAAAATCCAGTGCTTTTGTCCACCAGACCCCAAACTGGAACACTCAGTTGAACATGAAACTTGAAATATGTTAAAACTGCACATTATAGTCTTAATGAATTATCTGTTTTAAAAGGGGGAAACAGTGAAGAATTGCTGGCGTAAGTGTGGAATAAGATTTTTCAAAGGAATTACCCCAGCCAAGGCCCAGGATAAAAGTATTTTCAATAATAGCATTAGTCCAAGAAGCAGCACAGCAAGAAATGCCAACTGTAGTCTCTAAATGCTTAAGCAACTTGAAATCTAAAGATGAAAAGGCACTGTACACTATTTACTCTTCTTAATGCTGAATTGTACAGAAGTACATTTATATTTTATACCTCTTTGAACTGGGAAATATGTATAATTCCCACAAGAGGATAAAGTATTTTTGCACTGAAGGATTAGAGAGGTGATGTTTAAAAGACAATTTCAGGTACAGCTCTGAAAAGGCCTCTGACAGTAGGTCTGGCCACTGCTCTTGTACTTTCCTTAGTGCCCAGAACCTGTGCATCATGTCTGTGTTTTGCCAGCCAAGGCACTGGAGGTGAATATCAGCAGCCCCAGCAGATCTTAAGCAAATCGCTGGTTTTTGAAGGAGGAGTTCTGCTTCAAAATCAAGAGGATGACAAATGTCTCTGACTGCTTTGCAGCCTTTGTGATGGTCCCCACCACAGTGACCCACTGGACCTCATCCATCTGCAGCCACAGCCTTTTGTGCGGAGCATCCCCTCGAAACCGGGGAGTGGGAAGTGCTCGCTCTTGTTCAATGTTCCCGTTTGAACCCAACCCGTCGTCTCCTTAGATGCATTTCTCTGTTGGGAGGTTATTAAGAGTGACAAGCCTCTAGTAATGTAATCTATCATTTGAATAAAGCCACTGCTGTGTTCTGCAGGTGACTCCTTTGTGGTCACGCTCGGAGGAATAGCGCGGGGAAGGATCGCACACGCCTTTAAACTTCCTCGTGGTACACAAAGGGGAGAGAAGGCAAATAAAAGCCAAACAGTTTAGTTTGCACTGTCATTTAACAAGTTCTAGCACCCCAGCTGGAATGTCTGGAAAGAAGTATTGCCCCTTTCTGAAACAAGGCAGTGCCTGAGTCAGTTTTATTTGATTGAATGTGTCGTCAGATCCAACCACGAGCTTAATAAGGTCAGAAATATTTTCTTGGGATGACAGGATCCCATTTATCTGAAGACTTTCTGTCCCATGACATTGCTGGCTCTCAGGCAGGGTGGCTGAGGGGCTGCCAGGCTGGCTCAGTCCTCGTCCACTCCTCTCCAGCCCCACTCCCATGGACCTGTGTCTGGATAATTGTAGGCAGTGCCCATTTACTGTGGATCCACCACTTCAAGTGTGCTCTGGCCACGGGATCAGTGCTGGTGGGAGGGAGCAGGGCTTTGCCCCCTTCAGCCCAGGGCACTTCTGCTGTTGGGGACGGAGGGCAGTGGTTTCTAACCAGCAAATACCAGTTTGAAGCCTTCATTGTACAGACCCACGGTGGGGAGGGGGAGAGGAGCAGATAATGAGCTACTGCCTGATCAACCACAAGAAGAAGGTATAAAAGATATAGACCATTAGAAAAGAACAAGGCTTTAAATGCCATCTGAGATTTTAGCTGAAAAGGCCTTTATTAGGTTAAAAAAAAAAAATCTACATTTAACAATATAGAGTACCCAGTCCTGTAGATTTCTACCGCAAACTCCTCTGAAGTAAACTACAAAGGATTGTGATGTTTCTTCTTTCAGACTTTTTTTTTTTTTATATGAACTTTTTTTAAGGCACCGTATCCCAGTGAACTATCCTCCATTTCTTTTTCTTGCTGAAGCTGCAGATGTACATTATGCTAGTGTGAAAAAAAGCTAATTAAACTGCATAGACTCTGCAGGAGGCAGAGAAGGCCTGCAGTGCATGGGGGATGATTGATTTGGACTGTCACACAGCTCTGCTGGGTGTCATAACTTAGTGACAAATAAAGGATTACAGTGTCCCAGAGTAACTCTCTCCCTTTTATTGTTCACCAGACATCAAAGCACAAAAGCATATTAGCATTTTTAATAAGTAGTTAGGTCAGTCGTGGCTTACAGTTTGGAATTACTTTCTGTAAAACTAAGAAATGAAAGAAAAACTCAACTTATTGGTAGATTAAAAAATGTAATACCCACAAGGCAGGAGCAATTCTTCCATTGCTTTCGATTGAGAGTGTATTATTTGTCTAAAACATGCAGGGAATGCCAGTTCCCAGCCCATTGTCTGAAAGCGAGATTTCTAGCTATAAAAATAATATTAAGAAGTTGAAAACATCCTATCAAAAAAGCAATTACTGAACTTCTACCATTTGAGGCCTGTGTGGTGCATTATTTGTGCATTTTCATGGTGAGCTTATTGTTTTCTGCTTACAATTAGCTGTATAAAATGATTTTTTTTAAATCACCTTATCACTAATGAACATGTATCCCTGGAAATAAAATTAGGGGGATCTTGTACTTTTAAGAAAGCATAATTTGAAGGTGTTTACGTTAAATAAACAGGAGTTAGATATGAAAATGCAAACCAGGAGGGAACAATGGGGCTGGTGTTTTTATCAGGATACAATTAGCTCAGCATAATTGTTAACCTTTCCCTTGGAAGCAGCCAGAGCCCTTTTGGATGGTGCTGCTCTGCAGAAGGAGATGAAATGGCATGGCCAGAATAATGTGTGTGTGTGTGGGATGCTGGGTTGTTCCTGAGGTGCTTGGTTGTGTCACAGCCTGTTCAACAGCAGCTGGAAATTGTCCCTTCCTCGATGAAAGTGTCCCAAGTTATGGGCCATGACTCCTGACCTTCAGAGAACTGTCACCATGTTGGTGGAGAACCTGCTGCCAGGATCAGGCTGTAAGATGCCTATAAATGCCACAGAGGGTTTGAGCTAAATCTTTATATATGAAAATCTTGGCTAGAAACAGGCAAAGCTGATCAAAACCAGAGGTGGAGGGAGGTGAGGCTGGATGGCTCCAGAGCTGCTGCTCCATCACCACCCCTGGCTGGTGTCAGTGAGCTCTGGATCCAGCCCCAGACAGACTCAAGTCCCCAATCCTCCCTGCAAACAGGCTGCAGTAAAGCTGCAAACTCCTCCTCTCATTGGCACAAAAGCCACCAAAACCTTATCAACATGTGAGATGCCGCTTCTAAAATCAGTTTATTCACCCTAAAGCACATTTTTTGATAGCTGGTGTCACTGTTATCAGTTGCTATCCCGGCACTGTCATTAACAGGGTGTTGTTATCTTTTGTGCTGGTGTTTGGGAAGTTAACCCTTTGCTGACTGTCTCCCCTTATCTTGATGCTCACTTACACCGGTTGTTGCTGCTGCTGTGAATTTCATTGTGAGTGTGACCCAGCACTGACAACATCGAGGATGGTTTTGGTGGCTGGAGCCCTGTTTTCTGAACCTGCCCTGCAAGACAGGCAAGGGACTAAAGAGTTTCTTCTGCAGTTCTTTGGAAAATGCCACATTTCAATGGGACACTTGACTGAACTCAGATGTGTCCCTTCCACCAGGCTGGCGCAGTCACCAGCAAGAGCTGATAGTGCCACCAGATTCCAACAATGGGACAACTGCATCCTTCTCTATGGACACTGCCTGTGCTGGGGGGAACTTGTATTACACCCAGTCATCTTTTAAAGTTCCAATTCTCTTGCTCTTTTCTTACTTTTCTTCACAGCAGAGTCTGCCTTCCTGCCCCACCAGGACCAAAACACTTTGCTCTGTCGAGGACAGCAGATGCTGGGGTGGAGAGGCTGCATTAGGAAAGAATAATGTGTATTTTGAGCTGCCTCTTTGTATGATTTAGGATCTGAAAATGAGGAAGAGAGCCAAGATCTCTGTAGAGCTCCAGCAAATATGCCATGGATCATCAATGGTGCAAGACCACACTTAGGGAGGTGCTGGAATGGGCCACAGCAGCTGTAAAACAGATACAGTTTTCATATTATCCCTGGAGAGATATTTCTTTTTTTTTAATAACTATTCTCTTAATACTTTTTAAAATGAAAACTTCATTTGCTTGGCATGAAATTACTTTAAAAAAAATAATCAAAGAACTTTTCTATACAAGGAGAAAACCTGGGGCTTAGATACCCATGTGACAGACACCTTATAAATACCTGTGATAAATAAGAGAAATTGATATGAAATCTTAAGATCCTGTCTTTAATTTTCAGAGAAAAGAAACTGTTCCTCAGTTAAGATTAAATAATATTATTAACTATCATCTAATGGCTACACTGAAGTCACTTAAGATGAGCAGAGATGTCCAAGGACAGAATAGTGTTTATCCATCCAAAATGCTGAGACACAGTGCAAGAATTTTCGCTGGTGGAATTTCCACCTAAATTTAATTTCCTTTCTTTGATTCAAATAAAATCTTTCATTTCATTTTAATGTAGTGCTTTTCAGTAAATCAAACTTGCCATACTTCAGGGCATTTAAAAACTTCTTTTGGAGTGAATATTGATCCAGAGCTGAATATTGCACATGTGAATCCACCACTAGTATTTGTACGAGTTGGTCCCAATGTGTTCTGAATATTGTACATTTTCAGGGCTGCAAGGATGTGATGGAAGAGTCTGTCTTCATGTTGCAGATAAGCTGGAAATCTCAACAGGACACGGGATCTTAATGTAAGAGACTCTGAATCTTGGCAGGAGTCAGCAAGTCCCTTCTATACTCACAGCACAAAGACAATTTGCATGAGGATTGTTGCAAACTGATCCTCAGAATCCTATTTTTTGTAGTGATTTCCTCCTTCCTCCCCAAAAAAGAGACAACAGTGTGAACTGCTTCATTTTCTCTCAGACACATCAGCATAATTTCTGCATCTTCCATAATTTTTCTAGACCTTTCTGGGATCTGGGACTCTCTTTCTGCTTGTGAATCCTACACCCTCCCTTGCTCCTGTAATCTGGGAGGCTCCTGCATATTTGAAACTGATGGCTTCATTTGTTTTTCCAAGTCCTTACTGAATCACTTGTTGGTGCACAAGTGACATTCCAAGCAGCAGATGAATGAAGGCGCCTTTCTTCTTTGTACAACTTGTGTGACGTCAGCAGCTTCTCCACACGCACACCAGTCCCACTTATCTGATTGATACACTTAGACATCACGCATGAAATATGCTTTTATTCATGTATTTGTGTCTGTAAACTGAAAAGGAGCCTTTATTCTGGAGGAAGAGTCCTGCAGCTCTGCACTGAACTGTGTGGCTCCGTCAACAGTTGAGCTGGACGCTCGCCAAGACCCAGCCTTATCTCTCCAAGCAAAATCGGGGGAAGGAACCACAAGAGTTGAATTTTGAAAGATCCATTTGGAAAAAAAAAAAAAGTAGTCACAAACTCATGATGTCATTTCAAATCCACTGGATTTGTTGGCTGGAAGATGCTGGAGGGTGGGTGTTGCCCCTTGGCCTCGCTGTTGGTTCCTTGTGGTGCCCACAGGGGAAAGAAAGGACAGAGTTTATCTGTCCCTAAAAATCATTACCTGAGGAGTTTGCTCTTAAGGCTACAAGTTCCATGTGGAGTGGAGAGGCCAGGAGAAGCTGGGAAAGCAGCCAGTGGCATGAGTGGAAAAAAGGGTTTATGTGGGTGCAGCCCATCTCAGACATGATGCATAACCACATCCCAGCCCAGCTCTTGGGATTGCTTGGTGTGCAGATGAAGGTGAGGATGAGTATTTGCAGTGGATATTTATCCAGCCAGAGGAGGGCACCATTGGGCTTGGGCACTCGCTTTCCCAAGGCCCTTCTGGTCCACAAGGCAAGACGTGAAAGGCAGGGGAGAAACTGGTGGAGAACAGGTAGAGTGAAAATAACTGCTCTGGTTATAGATATGAGTCTGAGGGGAATGTCATGACCAGAGAAGCTGTGGGTGCCTCATCCCTGGAAGTGTCCAAGGCCAGGTTGGATGGGGCTTGGAGCAACCTGAGATAGTGGAAGGTGCCCAGGTCCATGGCAGGAGGTGAAATTGGATGAACTTTAAGGTCCTTCCCACCCAAACCATTCTCTTGTTCACCTGCAGATCTGTGTGAGGTTGTGTGAACTGGGCTGTGGGAAGAGCCACCAGCTCTTTCAAGGCTCAGGCCACCTGCAAACAAATCGTCTATTGACCTCTTGGCTCACAGGTTATCAGGTGGAGAGCACAGCACAGGGCTCAGGATGTCATTCTGTGATCAGCTTTATGGTTTGATGCCCCCAGGCTGCTGAAACCAGCTGGGATCAGAGGCACTGAGTCTTGGACCTGGATGGCACTGGTCTGAGGACAAAACATGACCTCAGGGTGCTGTTTCTTTCTCTCTTTTTATCCCAGGTAAGGCCATCTGACAGAGTTTAGGTAAGAAATTGGGGTAGGTTTTCTTTCCAAACTGCAGGAGGTAGGTGGAGCTAGTGGTAGTTTTTACCAGACAAAACACTGAGAACCAAGTTTTAGTCCTGTAAGAGCCAGTGATGCTCAAATCACAACATGTCCCACCAATGTCTGGAGGAGTTGGCCCCAAAACCATCCCAGGACTTTGACTTTCTCTTTGAAAAAAGCCTGAGACATGGGGCTGCTCAGAGAACCCATTTGCTGAAGGATTTCCATAATCCATGAGCCATTAACAACCTCACACAAAGTGGGACCTTAGCAGGCAGGTCTGGCACAGAAGCCAAAGCCTAGAGGGGCTTAATTTCTCTCCTGTCCTTCCCCAAAGTGGGCCACAGCTAATGCCAAAAAAGGGTTTATGCTATTACTGTAAGAGCTGTTGGATAGAGCATTTCACTCACAAGCTTCCTATTTACTTCATTGCTTTAACACTCTGCTGATTTAAGCTCTGGAAGGAAGCAGCAGCATTTGTTATAAAAAAAAAAAAAAA
>VYZS01083600.1:182-44515 GCA_013400695.1 Neodrepanis coruscans | reverse complement strand
CTTTTGGAGAAATATTTGTGCATCCTGTGCAAAAGCAAAGCCTCTCAATGGCCAAGAGGAGAAGCAAAGCCCAAAGTAATTTTTAACCAGACACTCCAAAATATGGGAGGAAAAGACAAAGTGGGGGGGAGAGAGAGAAGGTCTGTGCAAATCCCTAAATGTGGCTGTGTAATGTAGATTACAGGGTGTGCAGGGGATACATGGACTTAGGGATATTGTGGGGAGCACAAAACAGTTTTCAAGATTGTGCAACAGCACAGCACTTTTTTCCCCCCTTCTGTTTTTTTCAGCTGAGAGATGAATGAGCTAAAATGACAGAGACAGAATGGAAAAAATAAGCAGACTTGGATCTGGACTAAATGTACTCACAGGATAGAATGTTAATTTTACCCAGATTTGGTTTCACTTGAGAAAAAAAAAACACTTTGTCTCTTGGAGCTGTTTGCATTATATATAACTGTGGCACTTCCCAGTGTCACTGGGAACTGATGGACATGGCCAGGTTGGCTTTGTCTGCACTAATTACCTTCCACTGGAGTCATTTTTAGGCACCAGCACCAGCACATGTGCTGCAACAGCACTAGGGGAGAAGCTGGGAGCCTTCATTCCCCTGCTCTGGTTGGCTTGAATCAAACCTTAATTAAAATGGGAGTATTTGGGAATTTAATTAAGAATATTGAATCAATTAATAAGACACTTAAATAATTACACCAAGTTAATTGTGAACAGTTTGATACTTCAGCTCCTGCTTTTGCTAAAGCTGATTTGCTGAAGATTCCCACCCATCCAAAGGGCTCAGGTAATTAGTGCTCATCTGAGGCATTAACTGTTTTCAACCACCCACCCCTTACTGAGTGAGCTGCATCCCCTGGTAGGAATGGAATATTTCAAAGATACTTCTGAGAAAAACAAGGATATTTCCCTCCAGAAAGGCAAGTTAAGGAAAAGTTATGGTAGAAATATAAAAGGCAATATGATTTTTTTTGTTATTGATTTTATTTCATAAGATCAGCAAATGCTTTTGTGAGTGTGATGAGTTCAGAGCAAGCCCTGCCTCTGCTACAGGTTGCAGGTGTGTTGTGGACTGGGGGAAACACCTGAGTTTGGCTGTGGAAAAAGTGATTGTGAACATTGCAGGTGACCAGCTAATAGGACTGTTGTTGTCCTTTTGGGGTATGAGCCAGTACAGCTTCCTGGGGGGAAGCTTGTGGTGACCTGGTGGCTGTTCTGCACAGTGTAGATGTCCAGGGACATCCAGAGACATCCAGGGACACCCAGGGCAGTGCACAAGGTGTTTTGTCTCGTGTCTGAGTCTTCCCCTGGGGCAATGAGCCTGGGAATCAGCACCAGGGATTGAAATCCAAGGACTCCAAGGCTTCTGGGGAATCTGGAAGGGGATATTGTATCACATATGATCAAGCACCTCTGGGTGACACAAGTGAGGGGATAGGGAAGAGAAAAATCACCTTGTCTGTAAGATCCTGCCATCCTTATCCACTGGTCTGGTGGGTAAAGGAGCATTTGCAGTGGAGAAAATGTAATTTCTATTTGCCTTGCACACAGAAAGGCCTCATAATGATACCAGGGGGATGTCCAAAGGGGGCCTGACATCCCCTTACAGCAGAAATATTAAAATATTCTGCTGCAGGATCATAGAGACATCTGAAACTTTCCTTCATTTTCTTCCCCCTCCTTTTTTCTCATCTCTTTGGGTCCTTTGGCCCATATGTTGCTAATTTTCTGTCTTTTCAAAGCACTCTGTTTCATTTAAAGTCAGAATACATTCTATTCATCACCATGAATTCCAGGGAAAAAAGAGATCTCGAAGGTCAGTGTTCCCCTTAATGTATAAAATAAATGAGCAAAGCAGTGTGGTTTTTTTCTTTAGCTTATTACTTTTCTTAATCTACTTTTTAGGTCTACTGTGGGAGATCACAGGAGGGACTTAAGCAGTTGCTTCTAGAAAGGATTCTTATATATTCTTGCAAGAAAGAAGTCCTTCAAAACTGCATGTCTTTGTAGTTGGATCTGCTGAGCCAGACTTCAACCAAGCTAGTTACTGGTCAGCAGGCTGGTGTGACATGCACAAGTACCCAAAAGACTTCACTTTCCAGGAGCTCACTTCTACTTTCTGTCCAACACGTTTCTCCAGGAAAAAAAAAAAACAATTCCTTCTTCTTTGCTGAGGAATTGCACCCACACCTTGAGATCTGTGCGAGGGAAAATAATGAGGGAAAACTGGCATTTAGGTTTTTGCAGTAATAATTCAGGAGATCATAATCTTCCCAATGTGCAAGTTCGACTCATAAAAGGACTCAAACCCAAGAAAAGCATGTAAGATGATCTTGTTTAAATCCTCTTGTTGTAGAGGGTGGTTTGTTTGCAGAAGGCCATCACAGAATGAAGTTTCTGGGAGGACTTATGGCAGGTCACTGTGCAGCTTGAAAAGGGTTAATCCTGTCAGTCACCCACTATTTTCTTGCTTCTCCAGCAGTGACAAAAGCTGGTCTCTCCCCAGCTGTGCCAGTGAGAGCCTTGGGCCAGCCCACACCAGCCCTTGCAGGCTGGAGTGACCCAGGAGACACAGCCAAACCCAAAGTCAACTTGAGAGCCAGCTGAACCTTTCTTTACAAAACCTCAGACCACATCAAAGTGCCTGGATTTGTGTTCTGTTATGAACTGGGAATTTGGGCCAAGTTAGTTAAAATGCTCATCAAGACTCAGATCTTTGTAGTGGATCTGGGCCTGAGAATTGAACTAACCTTAGTTTGGAGTTCAAACCAGCCGGGAGGCAAACGTTGTCTGGAGCAGGATGGGTAGATGGTGGCTGGATTTTCCCTGTTCCTGGGCTGTATTGCTGCCTCACACTGCAGATGGATGTGCCTGGGAACCCAAACCACCCCAAATGTAAGCCAAGGAGCTGAAGTGTTTGGGTTCCCTTGAAACTTTGCTGCTGCACATTTTCTCAGCCACTTGGCCAGAGCTGTGGTCAGAGCAGGACCAGCTGGGGCTGCAGCCTCTTCCCTGGGCTTTGATGGATGCTGTGCTTCAGACCTTCTGTGCACCTTCCCACTGTGTTTGGGCAGAGACCTGCTGTTCATTCAGAACACTTGCAGGGTGACTGGACCAGTAAATAATCCCAGGAAAGTTCCCTTCAGTGCTGTGAGATGCCTACTTTCATCTGGCACTGCTTCAGGGCTGGCACTTCATCAGCAGATGAATAAAGCCAAGTAATGCAGTACAAGTAAAATCATTACAATCTGGGGTATTTCCAAAACAAGAGCCTGACCAGACAAAGAAAAATAAAGAAGAAAAAGAAGGGGGAAAAAAATAATAATAACGAAGATGGAAGGAGCAGGCAGGGAAGGGCTGTAGCAGCTGATAGCTTTGAGCTGTAAATTTTATATAAATAACATTTCTGGCTGTTTTGAGCAAGTACAGACGTTGCATATCTGTTAGTGAAAGTTTCTTGCTTTGCAGAATGACTCCATCAATCTAAATTAAGAGTGTTCAGTGGGAACCAGGAATGATGCTACTGAAGGAATCAGAGCCTAAAAACCAGCCAGCAGGCAGGCAGCTGTTCTTGGATGCCTTTTCACCACGGGGCTATTTGATCTCTCTTGAGGTTGATACAAGTCCTGCAGACTTGGGTAATGGGTTCTTTTTGAACAACAGGCCTGCAACATTTCCATCTGCAATGGAAAACGCTGTGGCAATGAAAGGAAACGGGGTCTTTTAGGACCTGTTTCTGTCTCTACCACTAATTTGTGCTTCACCTTGGGCAAGTCAAAAAGCATCTCTGACCTCAGTTTACCTAGTGAGAAAGTGGGAGTGGTAACACTTTCCAGGCTCTGCGGTCTCCAAGATTTCACTAATGTTTCTGCAGCCTGATGAGACAAGTGACTCATCGCTCTGCCCATCCATAGGCACCTCCTTCCCACTCCAAAAAGAACCTTTCCATACGTACTGACAGTAAAACCTGCTCATAACTCAGTGTTGGAGAGAGTTATAACCTGCTCCTGACCTCTGAGCATTCTCTGGGCTAATCCATCATATCATTCACTGCTCACCTGATGCTTTCCTTGAGATACACTCCTTGCTTTCAAACCAAGAAACAAAATTGCTCTTAGAAAAGCACACACATTTTAAGCCTGACTTTTCCATCTCGTGCCACATTCGCCTTGCACACAATTAATTTAACACCCAGCTGGTGGTAAAATTAGGTGCTTCCTGAGCATTATGTTTTTTAAATTGCTTTCTTAATGCTTTCTGCTCTGTCAGGGCTGTCCTGCTGGGGAAAAGGCTAATACCTTCTCCCAAATTCAACTTTTCTCTCAGCATTGCCATGCAACCAAGAACAATATCCCTGTTGTAAATGTGACTTTTTATCAAAGGTACCCAACAGGCTCAGCAGAATTCCTTCAAATCTTCCATGTCTGGAGGTAGTTTCAAGTCCACAGCTTCTGGGTTCTTTAGGCCTTGCATGGTACTTTATTAGTGGGGACAGTGTCCATGGAGAATCCCCCCAGCCCCTCTCCAGGGAGGATTTTGGCACCCAGCTCACACATAGCTGGTGTTCTCTGAAATGGAGATGGAATTCTGGCTCTGGGAGCTGTAAAACCAAACAGGCAGAAAAATTTATAGCAAGTTACAACAGTTTCCTTAACCTTCCAGGGAGGGAGAGAAGGACCCTACACGAGGCATCCCATGTCTGATTACACTCCACACATCCACGGCTATTGAAACTCTCTGATTCCCCTGTTTGAGATTTAGCTGCAACATCCCATTTGTTCCAAGCAGATATGTAAAGTCTCCTTGGTATTCAGGTTCATTTAAAGATTTACATTTTGTATTTCCTTGCTCCTTTTCTGACGATGTACATAAAACAGAATTGTAAATGTTTAGGAAAATCAAAGCTATTCTTAGATGCTTGCAATTCCACTAAGTTTGTATTCTCTAATTTGTGCCATGAAAGGAAAAGGAAATCTGGGAGAGGAGCTTGTAGTTTGCTTTTTGAGGTTTTCTTTACTGTATTTCCATTGAAACTTGGGGCTCAGAGTTATATTTCCCAAGGCAATTTGAAAGTCTCCTCCAGAAGTGTTCCCTCCAAAGGATGTGGCTGCAACCACCTTTCCTACCTTTTCAGAGGGATGTAGTGGAGAGTTTTAAAGTTAAATGCAACAGAACCAGCTCTGGAAGATGTCTAGAAGCTCACCTAAACTCCTCTGCCCTGGCAAAACTGGTGATAGATGAGTAAATTCTGTCTAAGTGGTTTTTAAATAAATGCTGTGGTTTCCACGGTGCTGTGGCACAGCCATGGCTGGAATAAACCTGATTAATCCAAAATGCCAAAATGCCAATCCATCCCTTCCCTGAGCCCATGGCCAGCCCCATTGGTGCTGCCAGACACTCAGTCCATCCCTGTGGATGCACGTCAGAGGTTGTAAACTACTACAGCAGGGAGAGGGAAGAGGCAGTTTCAGATTAGGATCTCTGGAAGAGAATCACTCCCCAGGTAAATCCAACCTAGATGAAATCTGCCCTTCCTTTTAATTCTTTCCACACACTCAACACCTTGAGAAAGTTCAGCCCCATGATGCCAACTGGGAAGGGAAATGCTGAACAAAACTCCCAACCGGCAGAACGAGAATTTTCAAAGGAGTGAGAATTGCATTCCCTGAAGCCAACCTGACACTGCTCCTGGGTCTCTGCTTCTGAACTTGAAATTAAAAACATAACAAAACAGGTAGGGTTGTTACTTCACTCTTTGTCCAGGTTTGCAGCTCTGTGGGAAAGGTGGGTTTATCCAAACAAAAATTCTTGCAGCAACTGTGTGCCTTGATGAACTCCAATCTTTGGAATTCAGGGAAATCAAGCCCTCTTTCCTGCTCTGCCACCGGTCTGATGGAAAAACTGAATGCTTTCCTCTTGACATTTGCAGTAACGGGAATTTCTAGTCCAGAGAAAAATTCTCACATCTAAAATATTCCTCGGGATTAGACAAATAAAAATTAAAATCAGAGATGTGGAATTTTCTGCAAATGGAAAATTTCATTTTTAGAGAAGGCGAAGGAGAACATTTCTCCACACCCACGTTCAGCTGCATTCCCATGTCCTGCCCAGCTCCAGGGACCAGTGAGATCCCGTGGCTGTGCCTGGGGATGATCAGCGAGTTTGGAGACCTGAAGAACCTGCCCTGAAGCTACTGATGAAAAACCTTAGATAAAAATTTGTCGTAACAGATTGTTTCTGGTGAAGGGTTTTTTTTTTTATTCTCTTCTTAAACCACAAAAGTGCTGCCGATTGGCATCAAGAATGAGCACAAACACTTGGCTGCCGTGGGGAACCCACCAGCTCTGGTCACTGAAGGGCTTGTGACTGTCCCTTGGACAAAAACCTGCTAAATGTCCCCTTCAGCCCAGCTGGCTGAGCCTGGCCTAAGGGCAGCCATTCAGCACATCTTGGTGAGGTTAGAGGAATTTGGCACGGGGTTTTACCTCTGCAAGTCAGCGCTGGAGGAATGCTTTGCACATATGAACTATCTCATGCTCACCAAACCACTTATTAGTTTCAGGCACTGGCCCCTGTGTTATTATGGCCTTGATAACTTTATTAAATTCAGCCCCAGCTTATTCATCTCGCAGAATGGCCCTAACTATTTGTAGATATTTTAAAGTAGCCATCCTTGCATCGTGATCGCTTCCAGACCTCGCTGAGAGACACGCATGTGTTTGAAATGCCTGCTTTCCTTCTCCATTTCACCATAAAGTAGCCAATTTAATTTTGCACAATACCATTTGATAACAACCATGTGTGTGTGTCTTCAGCGTTTATATACTTCAGAGAAGGTACTGCTTGGTCAGTGTGAGATAATTTCACAAAGAAAAACGGAACCAGATGTTCCTCCTTTTTACTTGGCTTCTCCCTCTGCCTATCTTGTTTCTAATGTCAATCTCCACTCAGGTTTTCCATTACCTTGGGAAGGGGATATCTTTACACTTTATGTTTTCATTACCGACGTGCCTGACAAAGTGTGTGGAGTAGCTGAGGTAGATGATTATCAGCTTAGCACCTCTGAGATCATTATCAAGCCCTAACAATGCTCAGGAGACAAACAAAGGGAGAGGGTGTGTGCTGGGTGGGTTTTCAGAGAAACTCCAAAGGGAAAGGTCAGCTTTTGGACCAAATCTTGTGCACAGTGTCTGGATGCTTGAAGTGCAGCCTTGAGCACGCAGGGGAGGAGTAAAGGGCATTGTCAGCTCCAGCAAATGGGCAGGAAAATCTTCAGGTGAGCAGATGTCCTCCCCCAGGTGTTTGGACAGGCAGTTTTAGACGCGGTTATTTGGTGAGGTCTTGTTGCTGTTCATGGAACTCCTGCCAGGCTGGCAGGGTGCAGATAACTGTGGCAGCACTTGGGTGTGTTACCTACACGAGGGGAAAGAGAAGGGGAATTTCCTTGAGGTTGTAAAGCAGCAGGATGGAGAGGACAGAGGGATTTACTGATGGAAGGAGGAGTTTTGCTGTGTAAAACACAGCTGGGCAGGGGACATCCCTCACGGGATTTGCAGTGGAAGCAGCAACCTGAGAGAGCAGCTACAGAAGTGCTGGAGACCAGGAAAGTCCATGGTCTCTGGGACCACAGGTGGAAAGCAGGATGTGACATTTTAGGATCACTGAGTATCTTAATGGCTGTTAGGCCAAGAGGGGACCCTCAGTGACTGCAGCATCCTCTCCCTCATCCCACCAAACAAGGCACACCAGGGTGCACGAAGGTCTTCTCCTGCCCAGCCATTGGGGCTGAACAGTCTCTTGCCAGAACTTCTGTCTGTGGTCCAGCTCACAGCTAATCTCCATCTGGACTATGAATTCAGGAGGGTCACTGCCATGCCGAGTAGATCCCATGAACCCATCTCTCTCTGTCCAGATTACAATGTGTTCGCTGTTGGTGGTCCAGGCAGCAAAGCTGTTCTTCCTCTCTCTACCTTTGTCACTCAGGGCTCACAGCTGGCACTCCAAGGAGAGGAGGGAACTTGTTATCTGCCTGGACATCAGTCCTGCAAACGACTCATCCTGTGGCAATGACACCTCAGCCCCAAAGCTGCTGTGAAGAACAAAACCAGACACAGACGGACAGAGTTTGAGCTGGATCTGCCCAGCAGTGTCACTGCCGGGCTGCAAAGCTCTGTGGCCTCTCATTTGCAGGTGCTTTTACCTTGACACTGGCTGTTATTAAGCTCCATTATGAGAACAACACTTTGTGATCCTCCCGTGACTCACCAGTCTTGTGACATCCTGGCAGCAGAGAGCCCTTGGCCGCTGCTCGTCCTGGCGGGGCCGGAGGCTCTTGGAGGGAGCCGTTATTGCAGGGAGTGTCTGGCCTCACTCACTGCTCCCTCCTGGGTCAGTTGAGCTGGGCAGGGATGGATTCTGGAGCAGCCTCTGCTTCCTCTGCCTCACACCTGTGGAGCTATGGGTGATTCCAAGGGCAGTGGCAGGAGGCTGTCGAGGACGTCCAAGAAAAACCAAGTCCTTTGGCTTTGAGGGCATCACATGCCTTCAGCTCAGTGCCTTTCTTCAGTCCCTTTTGGTTAGAATACGAGCTCAGCATGAGGCTTGCATGTATTTTAGTTAAATCACCCCGATTTTGCTGAAAACCTTATATAGGTGTGAGCTGATCTTATGAATCATGACCATTGCCATGAATATTCCATGGCTTATGGCAAAGCACTGGAGTGGGACACGTTGCCCAAGCAGCTGGCTGGAGTCATACAAATCCTGTTACCAGTGGCACACAGGACAATGAGCAAAGGTCCTGCAGAAAGTCCTGATAGTCACCATTTCTGAGGGCATAATCCTAAATGCCTTCTCTCCCTGTCACTACTTGCCATGATAACAGCAGGTGCCCATGCAGAAATCCTTTTCCCAGCACCTTCTTCATGTCTCTGCTTTCCAAGAGGGAAGTTGAAAGGCTTTCTGACAAGGATACAGAAAAAAAAACACCATCAATTTTTTAAAAGTCTTTTTCTCTTGAATTGTCAACTGTTTGTGATTTTGTTTTCAACCACTAAAAAAGTGGTTTTGTCACTCATTGCACTTTCAATCCAGTAAATTGTAGGAGCAGACAATTCCACTGGAGGCCTAGTTGGAAGGAAGGAGACATATTTGCTTAACACATGTTTCACTGGCAGTTGTCTTGGCAATGTCTTAGCCCTGTGCTAGGGTGGCTTTCATCACTGGAGGTAAAATTTGTCTCTGCCTTTCCCTCTGCTCCTTCCTCTCATCTCCTGCTGCATTCTACCTGAACTAACAAAACTCCAGCTCCTGCCCCAAGCCAGTGAGATGCACAGAGAGGAAGAGTAGTGCCCTGTGCTGATCAGAATGGTGGCAACTCTAAATGGTCCGTGCTGGTAGCCACTGGGAAGGTGCTGGTGGCAGCAGAGCTGTGCCTCCCATTCCAGGCTGGCTGTGACTTTTATGCCTTCAGGGCTCCTTGGAACAGCCACCCACAGTCAATTGTTCCATTGATTTCAGTGAGTATCAGGTGAGATCTTTGGTTCCTGAGGGCAGGATTATCAACCTGGGATATCTAAGGTGAAGGCTCAGCTCTATATGAAGGTGTACAGATAAGGGAGTGGATTTTTGGGAGGGTGAATTCAGGTATTCAGAGTTGTTGCAAATTCTGTTTACTAATTCAGGTATGAAAATCCTCAACCTCAGGTGTTACACACGGCCTCAGGTGTGTAACTTTAGTCACTTGGTTGGAAAAACACAAAATTCAGCTCTCTGTGCCTGTCTACAGAGGAAGCTTCATGCAAATCTTTATCACACTCCACCAAAGTCACTGACTGCACTTTGTAGAGCCAGTTCTGCCACCACACCTGGCCTGTGTCACTTCCATCACAGCCCAGATCTTGTGCTACCACGTGTCAGCCACTGAGGGTGATGGAAGAGTGTTTGTGCAAACAAAACTCAGGAAATATTACGATTATTTTCAAACGGGGGCAGAAATTTTATCATCTTACTTAGACTTTGTCATCCAAAGCACTTTGAAAAGTCTTGGAAAAACGCATTTGAGAAGAGACTTGTTAAGATCTCCAAGTGCTTATTGTTCTTCTTTGTCCCTCTATCATCCCAACACCCTGGTCCTTATTTTCTAGGTCATCCAGGCATGGCTTTCTCTTCTGTGAAAATGCTCAGGTCATTTGTTAGTGACAACAGGAGACAGATCTTTTGGTGATGTAAATCAATGTCACTTCAAAGCTTCAACACAGTGATACTTATTTACACCTTCAGATATCAGATCCTTATGTTTTCCTTTAATGTGTGTCAAAATTCTTTTTTTCTGAAAGGTAACATTTTGTTGCAAATTTCTATAATTAATCTACCTCGTTTCTATGGCAATAGACACTCCACAAATTAATAAAATAAATATCCCAGCACAGTTTAATTCTGGCAAAGCCATGCTAAAAACCTTTCCATCATTCCTCATTATGAAGGGAGCAAAACGTGCTTAACAGAATATCTTATCAAAATTAGTGAAAACATTAAACTTCCCAAAAAAACCTTCTTTTGAAAAGTTGTTCTAAGCAAGTTTCTAAAATCTCAGAAGTATTAAATCCTCATTAATATAAGCTCAATGTATTTATGGTGTCAAAAATGTGTTTTATAAAAGCCAAAAGCAGAGTTGCACAAGTTGCCTCATTATCAATAATCTAGCATCGTCCCTTTTATGTGTCATTTCTTTACACAATATACTATCATTTATGACTTTTAGCAAATACATCATGGCAAAGGATTACTCTCATCAGAGGCAGTCTTTGAAAAGGATATGCTAATTTCTAGAGAGCAAGAAAACATCAAAACAGTGCCAGCAAATAGCCAAGGGACTTTCATGTCTTAATATCCTTCAGAAGTGCTTTATCTCCTAGTGCAACGTGTATCATAGTATAAACAGGAAATGAAACAGCCAAGGCATCAAAGAACCACCAGTGCATGGCTGTAATTTTAGATCAGGTTTAATAAAGGTTATCTGCAGCAGGCTAATCAAACAAAAGGGTGTATGTTTTAAAGCGCCATTTGATAATTTTCATTTAAGGCTCCCGATCAAAGAGATCCTAACAATGTCTTACTGACTCCAGATAGATCCCTTTGCCTCACTTTTCAAAGTAGCTTCGTTTATTGCTGGTAAAACTGGTTTTGATGTTCTAATTTTTTAGGTGGAGGAGAGATCAGAAACTGCTCTGGTTTCCTGTGCACCTTAATTTGAAAAGCAATAGAAAGAGAGCTGAGAAGGAAATGAGCAAACACAGCGAGGGTCAGGAAGATCTCAGGGTCACTTCTGTGAGCTCTCCATTGACTATGATGTCCAGACAGGGACTCCCATCCCAAACATGATGCAAGGAGGGGAGACAAACCTGGACAAGACTGTGCCAGGCCATTGACTAGTTAATGGGAATGCAAAATACCCTGGAAGTGAGAGACTGAGGGGAAAAAATAGTAGCTTGCCCTTGGCTAGGTGCAGAGGAAAGGAAGGAGGAGCCAGACTGGTTCTTTCCGTGACACTTCTCATCCTTGGCCACCAGGAGAAGCTCCACTGGCACCATCCATAGGCCACTGAGAAAGGGAAAGTGGCAACTTGACTGTCCTTCTGGAGGACAAAACCTGCAGAGCTTTTGCCCCTTGTTTTGAGACCAATTCCTTGATTGAACTTTCGGGTCAAATCTGATTCAAGTTCCTTAGAAAAATAACTGTTTGCTGATTTCTGAAAGTGGAGTTAATCCTGACAGGAGAGATGAGAGTAGCAAGGCAGAGGCTGGTTTGGGATACCAGAAGTGTAGTCCTCCATATTCCTGGTTTATTAATTATTCTGTTTGGTGAGGAAAGAGGGCGATTTCTCCAAATGTGAGCTTATCAAAATGAATCCAATTTCTCCAAGACTGATATATCCAAGAAACTAAACATAGTTCAGATGCTTTGTCAAAGCTTTCTGGCTCATGGAAGCAGCAGGAAAAGCTTCCAACCATCCCAGTCATCAAGTCTAGGAAGGTCTGAGTGTTCTGGGGAGAGATCTTTTTGGGACCAGCCTTTCTCAGCTGCATCCAGAGGAAGGGACTGGGCAGGTTCAGCACCTTCTTTGCATCAGTGGAGTTTTTGTGACTTGTATATTTGTAAAGCTTCTTGTTATTTTTCATGTCCAGAAATCCAAAGCTCTGTAGGGGGTAGTTCTAAAGAAGAATCCAAATAAATAAAAAATTCACCCTTGGGTGCACTTAATGCAGTTGGTAAGAAATGTGCTGACTCCCAAATGTTCTCCTTCCCACACACTTCATGAAATACAAGTTTTATACATATACATGTGTATATATTTCCTGCTGATGCTCTCTTAAATATTTCAAAGTATTCTTATGAACCCATATACTTTTATGGTGGTATTTGTAAGAGCATAAGACCTTGGTTGTACCCATCCAGCCTCTGTTTGCTTCTTTTTCTTTTCAAGAAAATTTGAAATTACCAAAGAAGTGCTGATAGTCACAAAAATCTAGTCATTGGCTGTGAAAACTCAACCGTAAGTAATCTCCCCAAAACCAGTCCCATGAAATATTCATGCTTGGGGAATGCTGCTCCAGGCAGGGCGGTCGCTTCCCATAGCAAACGCTTTGGGAGAAGCAGAATGGTGATTCCTCTGCTTTGAGAAACGAGAATGCTGCCAAAGTGCTTGGCAGGATAATCTGCTGAAGAACAAAAATCAGGACTACTTTATTAAAATACCCACAGCACAGGGTGCCACCATGGAGCACCAGGGAGAGCAGTGCCAAGCAGTGTCCTGTGGGATCCATCCCCGGCGTATCTGCAGCCCCGTGGACCCCTCTCTGTGCTGGATTACTGACTCCAGCACAGACACCAATCAATAGCCACTGAAGGCTGGTAATGACCAAATGTCAGAGACTTTTCAGCAGCTTTTTTGAGCTAATATTGGTACTTCCTAATCCCGTTATCAAAGGACACCATGAAAAACACCATGACGGTGGGTACGAGCTGCCAACCTTTTGCAGATTCATACACTCGAGGCCGGAAGAAACCATTCAATAACCTTTTTTTTTTCTGCTGACCTTTATTTCATGGGCCATTAGATTTCATCCATATTAAGTTAAATAACTGGCATCTGACTGAGGTACAACTTGTGCTTGGCAAAAGCCTATCTTCAAAGGAGGAAACCGGTCTTGATTGAAGACACTGGAGCTGGACACTTCACCACCCCTTGGCAGTTTAACTCCGTGGTTATGACAGTTTATTTCTGGGCACTCTTCTGCCCAAGGAAGTTAACTCAGAGCGAGGGAATGTGTGTGAGTAAAGACAACAATCCCTTTCTACTTAACTGTCTGCAGACACAAACACAGGCACGACAGTCATTCAGAAACGCTTTACAATGACTGCTGTGTCTACAGGCTTTATTTTGAATTTGTCTGCCTCGGGTTTCATCTTTTAGTCCTTTTCACCACATTCCCCTTCTAAGCAGAGAGCTGTGATTTTACACTGACAGACTTTTTCATGCCTCATCCCCATCTTCGACTTGGTAATGGTTCCCTGGGCTGGACATGATTCCTCATGTCACCTCCAAATGTTTCTTGTCCGTTCTTCCATGGCCAAAGCAGAGAGTGGGTGAAGCCCTGACCCAGCTCTAATCAAAGTAGCAGAGACATTAAAGGTTGGACTTGATGATTTTGGATTTGATGATTTAATGATTTTATTTCTTTAGGTTCATGCTTTGCTTGTCAGTCAACACACTGAGCTTGGGGGCTCTGCATCATCAGAAGACAGACACCTTGTCCTACAGTCATCTGTCTGGCACAGGGCCCTCAGAAAAGTTACTCACAGGTGTCACTGTCCCTGGAAATGTTATTTAATGGGTGGTGCTGAGTTGTGTCTGCCTGTGGTGTGTGGGTCCTTGAGCCATGAACCTCCAACACAGGATGTGGGCCAGAGCAAATGGCTTTGCTCAGGATTTGTCCAGGACCTCCAGACTTTGGGAAAAAGTGGACACTGGCTGGCAGGTGGCAAATAAAATATACATGGTGCAAAACATGCCTGAGCTCAGCAAACAGTGTGCCTAAGTCCTAAAATTATCCGAGACAGTCTCCATAATCTTTATAGGAGAAAACTAAGTCTTCAAAGCAAGAAGGAATTCAAACTATGCCCAGTTCAAAGAAAATTGCCACATGCCGACAAACATTAAGAATGATAATATTTTGCTAAAGCCCCAGTAAATCGTTGTGTGGTTTCTCTGCATTTCCTTTCCCATTGCTGTTTGTTGCTCAGACATCCACATTCACACTGGGAGGTGAAGGAGGAAAAACTCCCTGTTGAAAAGGGAAGAAAAAAGGCATTTCAAGCTGATGCAATGCCCTGGGATATGGTTGGATTCAGTAACTCTGTTTCCTGGGCAGGCTGCTGCTTCCAAGCATCTCTGGAGCATTTGCTGGGTACCAGAACATCCCAGCCTAAAAAGAAGCTGTCAAACCTCATATCAATCTGTCATATTAACAACTGTAATTAAAAGCATTAAGCAAATGCACTAAAGGCCACTCTGGGAGGGTGCTAACACCTGCGTTGCCTCGGAGTTAAAGTAATTGCTTCAATTACAGTTTTAGGTCATTAAATATCTGTATGTACTCAGGGAACACGGAGGAAAGTGGGAAGGATCTAGAAATTACTTCTGGTGACATGTTTTGAAGTACAGCAGCACAACTGTCAGTGCTCCCTTAGCAGCAAAGGAGGTGGAGGGGAAGGCAGAGGTGATGAGAAAGGAGCTTGTGGTGCCTGTGGGGACAGACTCATCCTTTTTTTTGGCCCACGGGCAAAATTAAACTTTTCCCCATCCTGCTACAAAACTTTTTTCCCCCAGTCAGCTCCAGGATGAAGCAAGTTCCTGGATTGCTTCATGGAGCAGGATAGCAAGAGGAGACACATCTGTCTTGACATCAATATCCCACAACTCCAGCCTCTCCTTGTCCATCACTTATGACTTTGAGGTGTAGGGACTTCTGGAGGCAGAATTTTACATTTGTTTATTAACTGAGAAGTGGAAAAAGTTGAAAACAGAACACATGATGTGAACTCCCCCTCCACACACCCCTCCACACATCTTTTCCAGAAGGCTGGAGCTCACTTCACATCCACAGCTTGATCACATATGTGCAAAAAGGATCCAGGGCTTCAAAACTTTAGGTTGGGGCAGCAGTGGGCTGAGAGCAGTGTTTGCCTCCATGGCCCAAGGAAGGGACCTGTCTCCTTGCAAGCTCTTCCTCACTCCATTACTTACTGGACAAAACCTTTTAACTCGTGCTAAAAAGCTCTTCCAAAGTGCTGCGTAAATCCAAGTCGGGATTTTAATCTGGAACCAAATTCCAACGAACTTCCCACTAAACAGCTACCAGAGACTGTTGCACACAGGCAGCAACTGCCAATGGTTAATGGTTATCAGGAGGTTAACACGGGGCTGTAAAATTAACGGTGATTGAGCAATGAGGACAGGCAGGCTGAGCCCAGCCCAGCAGTGCCTCCCTCCCAGAGCTGCAGAGGGGACAGTAAATCAGGAATGCCGCTTCCCATTACGCAGCTCACCCTGAAGGAGCTGAGCTACTCTGGCAGCCCAGATGACACGAAACAGATGAAGAACAAAAATGGCTCAAATGTGATTATAATACATGTGTGTGTAGCTGTCTCAGCCCCCTTTTAACTTGCACCGTATCAAAATAACCCCATCAAAGCAGAAAGACCTTTAGGGATGAGGTTAATTGCGAAAAAACTCTAAATAAAATAATCACAAGGTCCCAAATATTGTTACTAATGTGAGCCAGCAGCTCGAGCTGGAGTTTACAGAACAAAATGTTTGCTCTGCAGTTGCAAACCATGCCATAAAATAGATAAATCACAACTATCTGCTGGAACAAACCTGTGGCTGGTTTTTAATATACACCAGGTTGCTTATTATCTGTGCACCAAAACTTCTGTCACTAACGAGTCTGAAGTCAAGCCCCAGATCATCCATCAGCTGCTCAGCATCAGGGAGAGGGAGCCACATCTGGACCCAACATTGGGTCTCTCTACACCTTTCTTCCAGAGTGTGCTGACCAAAATCCCCAACCTGACCATCCCTCTAAACTCCACAAAGGACTGAAGGTGGAGCTGAGCTTTATTGCCCTGTTACAGCCCTGTCCAGAAACCTTGGCATTAGAGTGCACAGGGCTGTGTTGAATCTTCATCACAAGGCTCAAAAACCACACCAAGACTGCCATGAGTTTTCTCATGTGTGTGAAGAGAGCAGAGACCTTCAGAGAAGATTTGTGGCCCTTGTGACCCCCTTGTGAAGGATTTCCCATCCCCCCGGCGCGAACGTGGAGCTGGGCCACACTCACGACTTCTGACAGAGCTTTGCTTTCCAAGTTGGGTTTGTTTAAGGGACTCAAAGGGGTGCTGAGCTGCCTGGATGGGAGCCAAAGAAAATGTTGATGCAGATCCTGCAAAGCAAACCTACCCCCTCCCGGACTCACGTGCTTTTTAATTGTTGCACATTTTATTTCATCCGATGTCTCCATCAGTGTGAGGAGCAACATGGCTCATGTGGCAGCATGAAAAATACTTCTGATTTGCTTTCCAAATCTGGAATCAGCTTTGAGACCAGATGTCCCCAGATACCAGGGGAGTTTGTTCACTGCTCCATATATGACTCTGAAATTAGTCCTTGAAGTTTGACTCGAGCATCCTCTTAACTCCCAATCCCTCAACCCAAGACAGATTTAGCTCATTACAGCATTTCTCCATCTGGGCTATCCCCCTAAATCCACTCTTCTTCCCACATTCTTTAGAAAGACATGGGAGCAAGAGAGTGATCCGTGCCACCTCTTTTCTTCCTCTTTTTATTTTTATACCAAAATCTGCTTTCCCATCACTGCCTAATTGATTCCTTAGCACCAAAATGTCAAGCTGTGATGGTTGTTCATAGGAATCTAAAGCTGCAAACTCTCCAGTGTTCACAAGAAAAGACACTGATCTAATATCAGGTGATGCAGAGGTCAACATAACATCACTGAGCCTCTCCCCTCATACTACAGAGCATCTTCTGGAAACAGCTCAGTTTCTGGCTGACACATTCATGGCATTCCAGGGTGAAATTCCTCTCCCCTCATGAGGGCTGAGCATTGTGTTTGCAGCCTGCTTCCTTCCAGCATTTCTAGTTGGGAATAGTCTATAGGATTAAGCTGGCATTTGGTTTCTGAGTCAGGGTTTTGGGATGTTATACTATTATGTGGTCAGAGGGAGGTGGAGAGCACAGGAAGGCCATGAAAAGGATGAGAAAAGGTCTCTGGGAAGTGATAAAATAACATCAGTATTCACCCAAGCTGCTTATCAGAAAATGGAAGTGTCCCCCAGCAGCACAGGGACAACCTGATTCTTTCCTTTCCACTCCAGCACAGGAGAAAGTGGTTGGGCAAAACCAGCTTTCCTGTGAACCTCTTAATACAGATCAGCCCCACCTGGCCAGGGGCAGCAACACTTCAGGAGGAGGAGGGGGCAGAAATGCTTCTCTCAGTTCCACGTGGGTTTGTTAATTAAGGTAAATGCTTCCACTGGGGCAGGTAGCAAGTGCTGCTGGGGCTGCCTTGGGACTTCTGGCAGGGAAACTCCTCTGCCACCTGAAATAGCTGGTCTTGCAGCTCTGCAGGGATTTTTTTAGAAGGTAAGATCCTAAATTTGTTCTTTGCTTTAATGAACTTTGGTGCTCCGAGGTGGGGAGCGAGTTCTGCCCTTGATGTCCTCATTTTTTTGGAGCTGGAGGTTGAGGGAGCTTGTTGCTTTTCTGGATCTTGCAGGAGCTGGGGCTCATGGCTGCTGCTTTTTGTTTCCAGTGGGAGTTGATGCAAATAAATCCTGCTGTTTTGATCCACGTGGGTGACAGCAGCCCTGGAGGTTTGAAATAATGCTAAGAACAAACTTCATTAAACTTGCTGCGTGTCATGTGGCCTTCATGCAAAAAAAAAACCCACTGCCAGTGCCCACAGTTTGAGCTGTGCAAAACTCAGGAGGCTCTGTGGTGAACCCAGGTTGGGTGTTTTGAGTTGCATTGCAAGTCTTTATTTTTCTTTTTTTTTGCACAGTTGTTGCATGCATAGGTATGTGCAGTTTTTACAAGCCATTCAAACTGAGGTGCCAGAGCTTTTGAAGTTTGTGTTGTAGCAGATTAATTCAAGATTTTTAGGATCTACTTGCAATGGGCTTGATAAAGTGTGGGAGGAGCAGCCTGGGAATCATCTGGAGGGTTGTGTCTTCTCCTGGTTTGTTCAGAGACATTGGCTGTGTAATAGTTGGCAAAATGAACTGTGTTATCTGGGTGTGAGAGGTTAAAATACATTTTAAGAGCAGTAAAGAAGCAAACAGGAAGATTGGAGCCCAGGGCCTTGAACGGAAAAGATTAAAATGCTTTTGTGGGTTTGGTAGATTAAGGAGGGGTTTTGTTTTAATTGAATTTGCTCCTAAATTTGTCTATCAGTGGCACATGAAGCATGAAACACACCTGTGGTCTGTGTGAATCAGCTGAGGAGGGATGAACTGCCTCCTGCCAGCCTTGGTCCTCTGTAGAGAATGTGCATGTTTTGGCTGCTCTGAGAAGAGCTCTGGGTTATGACAACAGAGAAGGGGCATTTTGGAGCCATTCATGACATCTGCAGCCTCCCAGGAATGTGTCAGATAGTTAATTATTGTGTTGAACTGTAATTCTATCGTGCCAGAACATAAGTAGTTTGTTTGGGTCCTCTTTCCTCCCCGCCTCCCCCTTTGCTGAAGATAAAGGAGTTAAGTTTAATCATTAAATCTCCATCTTGATCCATGTAGGTCACGCACCAAACCAAAGTCAGATAGTGCAGCATTTAGCAACCTTATCTCCTTTACAATAAAGAGCAAGCAGGAAGCCGACTTTGTTGTCTGTTCTATTTTTTAATATACATTTATTTAGAGAAAAGCCATCTCGAAAACGGAGAGGGGAGGGGGGAGATCTTCCAAACAGCAGCTTCTGTAAACAGGATGAAATCAGATAAAGAAATTACTGTAAAAATATTGCCTCATCTCTAAAGCTCAGAACTTTTTTTTTTTTCTTTTGCTCTTTTTTATCTTTGAGAAAGATAATGAAAGAGGAAGCTTGAAACCACATTTCCATTGATGTTTGAATACACAACTGCTGGATTTAAGAACTGGAGGAGATCAAAGAGAATGGTTTTCATTCCGATAAAATTATAGCAGTTCTGGTATAGGGTGATGGGCTCATTTATGAACTCTACGACACAAATAGTTGTTAAGGCACCTCTTTTTCCCCTTTCCTTTGCTAAGAACGAAATGAAAAATGCCTGGAATTCCAAAGGATTAATTAGGAGTGTGGCTAATAACGTTATAATAGATACACACTAAGAGCGTGTGTCTCTCTTTAGGATATTCTCTGGGAGCACAAAACATCTGTACAATTCAAAGGGAATGGGAATGCCTGTTCCTTGCTACTGTATATTACAGTTCACATGACATGAAAACTTAACAGCATTAGGTTACAGAAGTATGTTCCCTGACACCACGCTCTGGTGATTTAATTTTTTATTAACACATCCTGACATTCATTACTGAGCATAAGCTGCGAGTTAAAGCCATTCAGGGGTGCAGAGCTAACACAATTATTTATCACATGCTAGATTATGTTTTTAAACTGTGCAATAAAAGTTATCAGGGAGGGTCCATACAAAATGCAGGAGTGATTCAGCTGTGGCTGAACAAGAGATCTGGGGCTGTGGTGCTGTAGAATATCCTTGAAGACTTCCTGTGCCTGGGGAAGGATCTGTTGATCTGGGAAGGATGTGCTTTAGTTCTTAGTTTTTTTGGTGGGGGTTTGGTTTGGTTTTTTTTTGTGTGGTGTTTTTTTTTTTTTTTATTCCCCCAGAGCTGAGGATTATATCAGGGCTTGTGTCAGCTGCAGCCTGGTAACCCTGCATTTGCATGCCCTGAGGATGTGAATGTGCTTTAACACAGTTCATGCAGAAATGAATTTGTCCATGCCAGCCATACAGCCCAGCTTGGCACGGAATCTGGTTTAGTGGATATTGATCCACTTTTTCTTACACTTCAACAACTTGAAGTTTCACAAAAATAATTTTCTGTGTTGGTCATAACCAACAGTAGGAAAAATACAAACTTTCAGAACTGTTCTTTCTGGTTTGTTTGGGGATAGGTTTCTTTCTTTGTTTAGATCTTGGGTTTGGGTGTTTTTTGTTTTATGATTTTGGTATCTGAAAGAAGTCAGACTAAATCCAGTGCAGGAAGGGTGAGGGCAGAGTGCTGGGGGTGTGCCTTTCCTTGCAGGTCATTTATCCACATGGAAATCCAGGCCTGTAAGGGCTGGTGTTGAAAAGCTGATCATGCAACAAGGGGGGAAACTCTCACCCTGAGAGTCTGAGTGCTAAGATCAGTTTTGCTTTGACAATGATAATGCAAAGGGAGATGATGTTTTGCACTTGAGCCATAAGCCACCTTCAAAGGTGATGGCCAAGTGCAGGACTAGCATAGAATCACTAGAGATTTCTAGAATGTTTTGGGTTGGAAGGGACCTTAAATATTGTCTTGTTGCATCCCCCTGTCATGGACAGGGACACTTTCCACCTTCCAATATCTCTTGCTTCAGTTTTAGTTTTAAACCACCTTCTCTTGGAGAGAGATGATCACTTCTCTCCTGTCACACCCAGCCAAGAGGGTTGGTTTTTGGACACAATGTCCTGAGTGGAATTTGCAGCAGGACAGTTGAGACTTTGGCAAGGCCAAGGTGGTGTTTGCTCCCAGTGTCACCTCTGTAGGGTGGGCACAGCCACTCCCTACAGAACTGTTTGTAAAAGGAGGGGGTTTGGGGCATTTTTGGAAGCAAACAGGTTTATCCCTTGTTGACTTGGAGGGCATGAGGCTGATCCAGTGTGTCAGCTGAGCCCCATCTCACTTCTTTTCTCCGTTAGTCTTTTCATTAAACCTTGAGCAGGATGTGGTTCTTGCGGTCTCACTTCTGCCTTATCAGATGTGGCTTGTACCTCAAAGCAGCACAGAAAGGGGTGAGCTCCTACCCTGAATCACTTGATTTAGTTTTTTTTGCTGGCAGAATGCCCCATGTGATGGCACCCTCAGCCTCCCAGTGGAAAGGGTAATGTTGCTTCAGCTTAAAAATAGCTTGTGTTCAGGGTGGGCACACAGGAGAGTTTGTGCAATTAAAATGGTGATTATTGAAGTCATGCCTCATAAAGTCATCTCTGACTTGCTGAACTCAAGTTACTGACCATGAAATCCATGGTTAATAACAGGACAGCCATTAGTGATGTGCCAAAGATGGCCAATGGAAGGCAATAAAAAATATCAAATGTTAATGTTTGACAGCTTAAACTGTCACTTGGATATTTTGTCCCCTTGGTGACGGTTTGGAGTTGTCTTTTATTTTCAAAATGCTTTTTAAGACCTTCTTGCGAGCTTTAACTGTCCAGTAAGACTCACTTTGTTTTTGTATTAGGGAAATATGGTCCTTAAACACCTTCCCCAAAAGAACCAGTGAGGAGAAATACAGCCCAGTTTGAAACCAGAGCTTGTGAAAGGGTTGGGTGGATGTGGTACCAGTGGTGAGATGGGATCTAGACCTGTTCTCCTGCTGATGATGATTGTAACGGGGTAGGAACTGCACTTGCAGGACTTGAACTTGGAACATTTCTGCCTTAGAAGTGATGGGGCTGTTAGAGAACACAATGCTGCAAAAGAGCCTTAAATTCCACTTGAAAAGAGGTTTGTTTACGACTTCTCAAAATGTGCCAGTCTAGCACAGGAGTGCAAACCACTTCATTAATATTGTAACAACACTTGGCAATAAACCTGCAGCGTGTAACAATAACTAGTGCACATCAGATATTCCTAATTAGGCGAGATCCCCCATCACCAGGGACATGCTCACCTGGCACAGACACAGGGATTTCCTCAACTCTTACGTGTAGCTGGCCCAGATCTTGCTTAAATCACAGGAGGCAGACTGAGAAATTTAAAAAGAAAACACCATTGTCCAAGGAAAATGGGAAAATTCTTGTGGATGCTTCTTCTAAAACACCAGCAAGGGAGAATGGTGGCTCCAAGAGTTCTGTTGTCACTCGAGGACAGTGGGAAGTGCTGAATGGAGGGTTCTGTGGTGAGGTAAAGCTCCACCATCAACCTAGGAAGCAAAATTAACTCCTTCATGCTTTTTACAAAGCAACCCTTTTCATCCCAACCACTCTTTCCAAGGGTTTGGCTGTTCAGGAATGGGATTACTGCAGGTACTGTGAATGCTGCTGTGTGGCAGCAGCCACAGAATGATCCTGTCACTGGGATTGGCTTAGCTTCCTCTCCACTGGCATCCCTTGAAACTGCTGTAAACCAAAAATAGTGTTTTCTTCTGACTAAAAAAATTCAGAACAATGTTTCTGGGAACACTCAGGAAAAATATAGTTATACAAAATATATTAAAAAAAAAAGCAAAATGTGAAGGCTGTCTAGTCCATTCAGAAAGTACTGACCTAGATAAATACATAGCAGTGAATAACACAATATCTATTTGTTCCAGCTCAGTGATCTATAGCTTTTCCTTTTCACTGGCAATAAACTCCATCTCCTTACAAACCAAGCCCCATTGTAGCCATCAAGAAGTCATTAATTATTTTTGTCGTAGGTGGCTGGAATGTCATGGTGATGAAATATGCATTTCCTTGTGCAGAGTCATGGGTTTGTTCATCACGTGGGCAGCACAGGTTTTGCCTACAGAGAGTGGCAGGTGTGTCATCTCTTGGAAAACGCAACTCTCATTTGGTTTTTGGATTGTGTTCATACATATTCTGAGAGCTAAGTTCCCCTGGGAAGAATTACCTGGGAAGAACTCCTGGTGCACCAGGAGGAGGAGGAGGGCAGCAGTACCAGATGTCTTGGGTTGTTTGTACCACACCACACCACCGGCAGCAGCTGGTTGGGTCACCTCTTCCAGCTCAGAGGCTCGTGGGGCTCAGCCTCCAGCACTGTCCCCAGCCCCTCTCCAGGATTTGCCCCACCTCACACCTTCCCTTGCAGCCTCCGGACAGGATCTGTGTCAAACCCAGGCTGAGCACCTTGTGCTTTCACCGGCTCTTGCTCCTCCTTGATCACAAGCGCTTCCCCTCTTGCTGTCACATCACAGGAGCGCTGCACCTCCTTCATCTCCGAGGGCTTTGAAGGGGCTCGGGAGGAAGGGCAGACCCGGTGTCTGCCGCAGGAACTGCTCGTGCCCTCCAGCTCCAGCACCCGGGAGCTCCACAAAGTCGAGCACAAAGGCACTGCCACCTCTACTCATTCCCTGTCCCCTTCCACAGAGCATCCAGGAGGGACAACAGGCGCTCGGTCCTCTCCCTCCGCAGGCTCAGAACAAATCCCTCGGGGGAAACAGATGCAGAGACCCGGGAGTTGCTGGAGGAGGAGGAGCACAGCCAGGTCCCTGTGATCTCCTGTTGTTCCCGTCCTCGTCTTGCAGTGCTCATGGCACTCTCTTAGAAGTGCGTTTTCCATATAGATTGTCCACCTGAGGATACGGGCTCCCTTTGTAGGCATTAGTTAATTAAGTTTCGCTGTACTTCTCTGAGGCAGGGAAATGCTGCTGCCTGGGTTTTTACACCTATGTAAACTGAGGCACTGAGAGGTTACTCACCTGCAGGAAAGTCCAGGGGCAGTTTGCAGATCTGGTTCAGGGGTAGTATTTCCTCAGGACTGAAAAAAAAAAAAAGTCCTAAAAATTGGGAGGGAAAAATCCAAAGCCAGAAAAGCCTCAGAAAAGGGGGAATAATTTTTTTTTTTGAAAGCTACACATTGAAGCAATTTTAAATAAAGCATTTGGAAACAAAGCGCAGCACTTAGCTTAAAATTAAAATCTTCTGGTGGGGAATAAGTTCTGCTTCAAACACCACAGTCTTAAACACAGGTCAGCCCCCGGTTTAAGAAGGACCAGGAGGATTTTCAGTGCTAAATCAGAATTGCCAAAGGGGTGAACAGCATAAACAAGGAGAGAGAGGGGGGAAGGATGCTGGGGAAAGGATGTCAGGAGCAGGTCTGAGCTGGGGATGTGAAGGCACACGGCTGGTGAGAATCCCTCAGCCTGCCTTAGAAAACCAGTTTAGTTTAGCTAAGCCCCAACTCAAACACACTCGAAAATTCAGTGTTTTACCAGGCTGGTATTGAGCTGTGAACAAGCCGCTGTTGTTCTAGTGAAGAATGATGTCCCTGTCACCCAGTTTTGGGGGTGCTGGGGTGTAAGTCTGGCTCCTCTGGGCAGAGAGGGCATGGCCTGGGCTTGGAGTGAAGCTGCATGCAGTAAAAAAAGCAACATCAGTACATGCAATGAACAATATCAACCTCTTGCCTTGCTTTGCCTGCTCCTCTTCTCCCCAGGGATCCATCCTGCACTGCTCAGTGACCCTCTAAAGGGAGAGGAATGTCCACTGGGTGGTGACCAACATGTCTTGGCACCCACAGAGACATAAGTGAGCTCTGGGGTAGGGACTGGTCATGCCATGGATGCACAGGGGAACTCATAGCCATACCCAAGGTCTGTGCTCAGTCCCTGAGGTGCAAAGGGCTCACCCAGCAGAGCCAGGCTGGGCTTTGGCAGCTCGGGAAATGCCTTTTCCTGCACAAGGCAAGAGCAGGGAAAATGAAGAGATGAAAGTGTGGTGAGCTCAGACAGTGTGAAATAGCCCCGGGTGACAGCAGGGATGGGTGGGAGGGGTCAGCAGCCAAGCCTGGCTCCCTCTGCCTTGCAGGGCCCTGCATGCTCAGGCACTGCTGAGCACTTGCCAATGTGCCAGTGGGTTACTGGCTGATTCTCACCCATTTGTGCTGCTTGGGCACCACTACAAAAACCACCAAACAGGCAGGAATGAGCCTGTTCCCAAAGGGAGTGTGGTAGGGTCAGCTGGAGCTACTTGAAGGTCATCTCATGCACATCACTCCCTTCCATCACAGCTTCCACTTGGGCCACCACTCAGACCTGGGGTAGGGAAGTGGTGTGTTCCTGCCTCATGATGGTCTGCATGGGCAATATTTCTTTCATAGGGGGCAAATTCTGTCTGATCCTCCCGTTTCTGACTCTTTCCAGACCAGATGTTGTTTGTGTGGCCTCCTGCTTGCAGCAAAGAGGAGAACAAAGGCTGGAAGTGTGGTGCTTTCCCTGCTCCATGGCCACCTCTCACTCTCCATCAATCTGCTGGAAGAGCAAAGAGCTGGTTGTGGGGTCTGTGGGGTGCAAGCAGAACACAAAGAACCCAATCTTCCCAACCTGGTTTATTCTAAGTCACCCAAGAGCAGGTTTCATCCACCACCACCCCTGGACCAGCTGAGAATTAGCAGAGAGGAGTCTCCACTCCCAAATGTGGTGCCACAAGCCCCCTGTCCCTTATCTGAGGGCTGTGATTCTTGGTGTTGCTGTGGAATCAGGAGCATTAGAGCTGCAAATGATGCTGGTCAGCCCTTTGCAGAGCAGATGGTTTATCTGTGGGCAATTTATGTCCCACAGAAGCTGGGGAAAAGAAAGCAATAATTGAAGCTCAGGCCCATTTAAAATACCTTACATCAGAACTGAAGAACTGAAGCTGTTTTTTCCATTGCAGAAATTATTTGGCCTTGAACCATCCAGACCTCACTTGCTATTCTGCAATTGAATAGAGCCTTTTGTGAGGAGTTTTAAAAATAATTACTACAAAGCACTTCAAGAGGAATTCTGATTGTCGTCTAGTTTTCATTTCATGCTTTCATGACATTTTTGTTCAAGGATGAATCTTTTATGAAATGTCTGTTTTAGGTTACACCCTCCAGAACCTTATTATTTGCCTTAAAAATTCTGTCAGGGGCAGGAGCATATTCTTTAAGCTCTCCCATTAGTATAACTAAATTCATCAGAGTAATATTACTATTCATGCAAAATAGGTGTCGTCTTTCTTTAAACCTCTTGGCAAGTGGTTAAACTGATTTTAACAAGTATGCAGTGCCAACTTCTTAAAGCTTTGAAAAGTCTGAAGATTCCCAGGCTGCAAAGGACTATTTACATGGTTAAAATTATACACATATCCCCTCTACTTAAAACTGTCCCCTCATCACTTAAGACCCTTGCAAATCCATTCTGACTTCAAAAGAAGGAAAAGTTCCTCTTCCAAGAATTTTTTTTTTTCCCCTGTTAGCACAGCCTGGGCTTTCCAGGTTGTGAGAGCCACCGAATTTAGCTCGAGGGCCAAACTGAGCTTGTAGTTTCATGGGTTCTTCTGCCATTGAGACAGAAAATTAGTGACAGGTCTTGTATTTTTAAAGCCTGTTGAAAATGTAATTGTAGAGATAAAAGACACCTAAAAAGATTTTGGAGGTGCCATTGTCCACTCTTGTAATACACACCAACAGCACACGTGATGCCAGGAAATCCTGTGGGACACTTTTCTCCCAAGCTGATTATCAGGTTTACAAATTACACCTTGACTCCTTGGCTGTCCTTACCCATCCACATCCTCACTCCTCTCCTCAGTCTCTGCAACAAATGACTCTGAATGACCCCAGTGCTCACAAAAGGAGAACTTCAAAGTTATATCCATGATGAATTCGTGGGAACTAACTGTTTGAATTCATAGGAATGTCGAGGGCAGGATATTTGCAAGTGTATTTAGCCAAGGAGCAAAAACACACAAAGTAGCACAGGCAGGTGAAGCTGCATGGGCAGAACCCACCCAAAGGATCTGCAGTCTTTCTGGAGAGCAGTAAATTTGAAATGCCATTAAAAGATTAAAAGAATTGTTCTCATCTGAGATCTGTAAGTTATTGGACTGCACTCAGGGAGCTGCTCTGGCCTGAATTATGTATCTTTATTGCCTTCCCTCCTGGCCTGGAAACCTCTTGATTAATTCAGTGAAAATCTGAATTTCCCAGGAAGGTATCAGGGTAATGTCAGGGAATCCTGTGTTTGTTCAGGATCCTTGTGTCTCGTGTTGGAGGTTGTTTCAAACATGAGGAAGTTACTGTGCTGATCCTAGCAGGGAAAAAAAGGGATTTGATAAAGTGCTCTAGCACAGGAACCACACAAGCTACATGTGTTCCTACTATATTTCTCTACTTTATTTTAGTTTCTAACTGTTTTGAGCTGTGCTAATCCGAAAAAATGGAATAATAATTTCAAGAAAATGCTGGAAGTCATGTGCTGGGCATGTTCATGGAAATCCTCTCGTTGCTACAAACATAAGCAAAAAAATCTGAGATGCCAACAATTGCCTCGAGGCCAAAAGTTGTTCACATCTCATGTTTTCATCTGGGTCGTTGTTGGAAAAAAAAATAAAAATATATACATAGTATGGTGGGGGAGTGGGGTAAATGGTCAACCACAATGCACAGACCCAGATTGGGATCTGAATACCTTCCAAGTTCAGGAGTTCTTGTATCCTGGGAGCAGGTTCAAAGCCATCTCTAGATTACACAGCCCTGTCTGCTCCACTTGTTGTTGTACCTGTCTGACTTGCAGAGCGACCAGGGCAATATCTCTCTTGAAAGCCTCTCATTGGAGAAAATATGAATTACAGAAAGTAACTCAATACCTACCCAGGCTCCTTGCCATACTGCTTTCCCACTTTCTTCAAAGGAAAGTTATCCTGTATTTTGTGTGGATTCAAATCAGCACACAAAGGAAAATATGTGTGTTTTTAAGCCCAGCAATCAGCTGGGAATCTGCACTGAGGGAGATGGAGAGATGTTGCCTGCAACAGGCAGGTCAAAAAGTCTCCATCTTTGTTTACTGCTGATTTTTCAAGATAAAATATTGTTTAAGCCAAAAAAAGAGTAGGAATTTTATGGAGCAGTGGGCACATCCCTTTGTCTGATTGTGAGAGGTGAGCAGGCTGATGGAATGGCTTTTATTATCCTGGGTGAAAGAGGAGGGTGATGGAGCTCAAGGATGGAGGGGACCCTGCCGTCATTTTATGGTCCTATCATTTGTGCTGGTTTGTGTGGCACATCTCACAGTGCAACTCCAGGCCTGGGACTCCTTTTAGGTGCTTCTGTAGCAAACCCAAACACTGGTGACAGCAATAATTGCATAATTCCTCTGCAAATAGGTGCTGTGTGGTCCTCACTGTTTAACAACTTCTGTGTGTGTGGCTGAGTCTTTGGGTGAGCAGTTCCTGAGCAAAATGGTGAAGGCAGGCTCCTGGCTGGCCCTGAATGTTATTGTGTGAAGCACCTCAGGATACCTGGGGTCTGAAAGGAAACTCTTTTGTAACATATCAATCCCTGCACTTCCTATAAAGTGCCCTGCGTTTATTTGCAAGGCTTCTGAGATGTGTTTCATGGTTTGAATGGGGCCATTAGGAGAATCCCCAGGAGCTCTGGGGAGCTGCAGCTGAGGCTGGGCTGGAATTGCTTCCCCAGGATGCTCAGGGAGAGAGAATAGCTGAGCTCCTCTGCTCCACTCCCAGCCCGGAGTGACCAGCTCATGACAGCACTAATTAAGAAGCAGACAACTCTCACTTTCAAAGCAAAGCTGCTGTCAGCAGGAGAAGGGAGAAATCCTTTCCCTTGGCAGGAGGCTGGTTAGTGGGACAACCACTGGACAAAACTAAGGGAGCACAAAGCTCTCAGCCTGACTCTCTCCATACAATGGCACACGGATCTTTGAAATGTAAAAGTTGCCTTCCTAGAGAGGAGAGAATTGGTGAAGAACAGAACCAAATTGCACTTCTCTGATCTTTTATTTTATTTTTTTATTAAGGCTGTTTAAGGATCTTTTGATCTCACTGAGGTATTTATTATCACGGGCTATTTGTCTGCAAATAGTCTAACACTAACCCAAGCTGCACCAGGAGAGCTTCAGGTTGGATATGAGGAAAAATGGCTTTTCCTCTATTCCCTGGTTTCACATGGAGGCACCAGCTCTGTTCAGCACATCCCCAAATCCCAGTGAAAGGAGCATCACCTGATTTCACCTTGGGGTGGGCTGGCTGCCCCTTTTCCCATCAGTGGAGGCTGCAGCATCAAACCTGAGTCCTGTGAACTGTGTGCAGGTAAATCAAAGAGGAAGGTTGTGGTAATTAACCTCCTGACGTGTGACCAGTGAAATTTCACCTGGAACATCCATCCTGCAAGCACCTAAAGAGCAGAACAATGTCAACAAATTGGACAGGATTCAGAGAAGAGCTATAAAAATGATGAAAGGGCTGGGCTGATTTATGAGGAAGGATTAAAAGAGTTACATGTGTTTAGCTTGGCAAAATGATGACTAAGGGTGGGATATGGTGTCTGTCTGCAAAGTGTGAGAGGGGTGTAAACACCCAGGGAGGGTGGGAATTATTCAGCCTGGTTCAAGTGGGAGTAATAAGATTAAATAAAGGAAATAATCTTTGTGACTGGGTTGAAGGGGAAAAAAATTCTTCATGGTTAGAGTCCATTTCCCATGTGGAATAATCTCCCAAAGGAAATCGTTGAAGCCTTGGGACTTGAATTGTTGGAGGGGAGTCAGGGGAGCAGAGAGAGCACCAGGGAGAGCAACACGTGAGCTGGAAAATGCCAATTCCTGTGATTCCAGCCATGCCATGAGAGCACTTAGGATGTTTATATCCAGCCATTAGCCGATGCTTTGATGTAAGGAGGAAAATAGAGGTGGGAGGGGAGAAAAAACCAGCCAACCCAACAACGGTTGTACAAATTATCTACATACTCAGAACTGCAAATTCAAAAGGGACGAAATTCAAACCATTAGTGCAAGTTTCCCAAAGAGTGCCACTGCCAGACTGTTGGGAAGGGTTGTGAAACCCTGTCCTGTGGTGTGATGGGGGAAGAACTGACCTCATGCATCCAAGAGTGAACCCAGCCCTGAGCCCCTGCGTGACAAACCAGCTCAGGATCGAGTGGGAATCAAAATAAAGCCATTAGCAGGCTCTTAGTTACTCTAATAGCTTCTTATTTGCACAGTGCTTTTTCTAACAATAATTAAGAGAAAAGAGTTTTCCTCCATAATTGTGAAAAGAAGTAAAATAATAATTAAAAAAAAAAAAGGTAATAATATGAAGAGTGCAACTCCACACTACAAACAAGAACCATATGTTGACTTATCATGGGAAATATGTAAATACAGGCTGGAGCTGATCCGGAGCACATGTTGTTAGTCATGAAGCAGCTATTTAAAATTCCATGGCTGGATCATTAACTTCACAGTATCCTTTATGGAAGACAACAGAGGGCAAAAAAATCAGAGTGGCACTGCAAATAGCCTTTTTTTCTGAAGAAATCTCATTTAGCTGGGTTTTATAGGGAGCCCTTTGTGATCTGTCAGCTGAATCAGAGCGGGGTCTCCTCTGCACTGGTGAACTGGGATGGATTTCTCCTGCACCAGTAACATGTCCTGGCTCAGAAATTCCCTTTGGATACTCAGGAATGGCCCATTCTCACCCTGAATGTACCAGGGGCTCAGAAATTCCCTTTGGATACTCAGGAATGGCCCATTCTCACCCTGAATGTACCAGGGGAGCAAAAGAGCCTCAGGAAGTGCAAACTGAGGGCTCACCCCCGGGTCTCATTTGAAATGTGGTTTACCTGGAAGGATGTGGTGATTGATCACACGGAAGGAGGGTTGTCCTGAGGTTTCTCTAAAGCTGTGGCTGTGCAAAGCTGCTCTTCAAATCTTTGCTTTGCCGCATATTTTCTTAGTCATCCCGGGCAGGTCACTCCTGCCTCTCATCTCTTTCTTTTCTCAGTCGATCCAGACAAGACGACTTCTCTCTGGGGCCAGCTGTGATCAAAGGAGGGCCAGATTGAAAGAGATTCCATAATTAGGAAAAAACCTCATAAAATGCAAGAAAGAGATCCTGGACCCCAGAGAAGGCTCTGCCTTAAGCAAACGCTTTAGAGCAGTGAGAGGATGGATTTAGACTAATGCAGTAACTGGGATGGGCATTGTCTCGTCCCTCTTGGGCTGCGCAAGGACAAAAACCTCCCGGAGTCTGTTCCTGTGACCCCTCTTTTGGAGTTTTTGTGCAGCAGCCTCTGCAGAGAGTCCTGGGCAGGAGGCAGGGTGAGAGGCTGAGGGGATTGCAGGGGTTAAAAGCATTGCTAAGCCTGTGAATTTGGAGCAAACATGTCAGCATCCTCTGTTTCCATCCCAGGAATTTGGCGGGAGGCAGCGTTTCGCAAAAGCCCCGAGTTGCACGTGCTTGGGTATTGCTCAATCTGGTTCTGTGTCATCTTGGACCAAATTCAGAGCCCAGCTGGGTCAGCTGACACAGCTTGGTAGTGCCTGATGTGAGCTGCCTTTCCAGTGGTGAGGGAGCCCAGGGACATCCCCAAATTGGCTGCCCAGGGGGATTTAGGTACCTGCTGCTCTCTGGGAGATGCTGTGTGAGTGGTCCATGAGATGAGCATATCTGGGGGGAGATGGAAGGGCTCAGTGCAGGAGCAGGTCAGGCTCCACCTTGGCATCTGTCTCCACACAGCTTCAGGGCTGCTGGGAAGTGCCAGCAGGGTCTGTGCAATACAGCAACCCCTGGTATTGGGAAAGGACTCTACAGACTTTATTATGGGGCAGAACAACCTGCTTAATATGATTTCCTTACCAGCCTGAAATATTTTTGAAGTAATCTGGAGGGACAGAGGGAACAACTTCATCATTTGGTGTCTGCTCCTGTGGCAGCAGCTGCTGTGCTGGGCAGGTGTGACTTGGCCAAGCTGTTTCAGATCTGCTCTTTGCATCTTCAGTGAGTGCCCTGATGTGTCCCTGCATCACTCCCAGCCCCTCATCCCACCTGGAATCCTGAGGGCTCACCCAAACCCACAGTGCTGCTCCATGTCCCCTGCACTCACCATTCAGGTCAAGTGCCACCAGTGCTATCTCAGAGCAACACTGCAGATTAGAGCAGACAAGAAGCATGAGGACAGGGGAAGAAAGGAGTCTGGGGGAATCAAAACCAATCAAAAAAGTTGTTGGAAGGAGGGAGAGCTAAAGGGGAAGCTTAAAGGAAGCCATTAATATTAATTCAGGGAGATAACAGGAGTTCAATGACCGTATGAAAGAGCAGAAAAATCACAACTGTAAGTGCAGGAGCTGCTCTGAGATGCTCCACATTGAACAAATCCTCTAGTGATGTAAATCTGGAGAGCTGCAGCCAGAGTTTGGGGTCTGCAGCTGGCAGTGACTGGTGTGACAGAGCAGATCCAGAGGAAATAGGGCTGCAAACTGCCTGTGCTGACCAAAGGACTCCATGGGGTGTGGGGCATCTCAGTGTTCTTGTCTCAGCCATGGATTAGTAGGTATGATTTATCTTGTCTCAGATATCCACCCAAAATACATGTCAGTGTTTTCTGAGAGTGCACAGACCCAGGCTGGAGGAAGCACTTATGTCCCAGCAGTCTCAGCTCAGGGCTTTTCTTTCCTTTGCTACTGGATCAGGCACCTGAAATGCAGTTGACAGTCTAAGCCTGGTTTTTCTTTGCCTCTTTATTAAATAACTTGACAGTACCTCTGTTAAAACAAGGTATTGTACACAAATGCAGCAATTCCCCAGTCATGCACTGCTGGCAGGGTTTTGATTGTCCCTTTTGCAGCAAAATCACATGGAAAATGAAGTTCATAAATATGAAACTTGGGGTAGGGAAGCAAAAGGGATCGACCCAAGCAGGGTGTTGCCCTGGGCCAGGAGAGTGTCTCTGTGTGTCCCTCCAACCCCAGGTGACCTGGGAGCACAGGCAGGACAGCAGTGGGTGACTGGGGTGGTGATGGGGCTGAGATGACCCAGGGGTGATGTGGGGACCTGCATGGCACCCCAGCTTTTGGGGGGCTGTGGAAAACACACCACTGTGAGCCCCAGGACCTTCTTGAGGAACTGTGGCTGAGCAGATGGGAAGCTGTAACTGAATCACTGGCTTTGGGATCTCCTGATAAGGGAGTTTGTTTAAACTTCCATGATATTTTGAGAGGAAGCAATGTTTGCTCTTTTGTTGGGCTTTTTTTTTTCCCCCTCTTGTGTTTTGACAGTTTTGTTTCAATGGGCACTTTTATGAGGAGCATTTTATTATTTTACTATGTTATTCATCTGCATTTTAATTGCACACAATAAAACTTGAAAGCTCCCAGCAGAGAAAATCCTATAGTACTTCCCATCCTGTCCCACTGGGGATGAATTGCTGGGGTCACATCATTTGTCAACAAACAGGGCTGAACCCTTTGTAAGAAACACACTGATTTTCCTGAACTATAACAGTGACAACTTTCAATTGGCCCTGTCAAATGGTTACATTGACCCAGCCTTCATTTCCTTCGTTTTGAGGGAACAGGGTGTGGTTTGAATGGAGCTGGTGTTGTCTGGAGGCAAGATGAGAAAGACCCAAGAGCACCAAGCTTTTTTGGGTGAAATGTGTCATCCCAAAATCCCTAAAAAATGCTGGTACCAACGTGGCAATGGAGGATCCAGCCCCTGCATCCTGTGCCCACCAAATCCACCAACACTGCTGGGTTTGGGTGGATTCTGCAGAATTTCATATTCACCCAGTACAGTTGGGTTTGATTTTGTTCTCTAATCCCCCTCAGTCCCACCAGAACCAGCTAATTCTGCAGAAAACAACCAGAAGTTCCATCTGTGTGCAGGGTTTAGACCTTCAGGTCTCAATTCATGAACTGTGGAGCTTGTTTTGGTCCCCTCACAAGCACGAGAACAAGTCAGTGTCTTGTGCTTGAAGGATTATGGTCTATAAATCACTTTACCCTCCACCTCTCCGTGGCCTGACAGTCTCTTTCTCCATATAATTATTAAAGGAAAAAAAAAGGCACGTTAAAGTTTTTATGCAGAAAGTGAAGCAGCTCAAATTGCACCCAGAAAAAAAAAAAAGGTAATCTCTGAAAACATCATCCATCCATTCCTTCTGCCCGCCCCCAGCTGATATGTAAGGGATCAGAAGCAGCAGTGCAAGGCAGCATTTAAATCAGCCCAGCTTCATGTATTCCTGCACCTGTGTTTCTCATCAAACCTGCTACCAAAAGAGCTGGTTAAAAGGGCTTTGATCTGACTTTAAATATCCCCAAACATCAGGAACTGGAGGTATTTTAATCTGATTTTACTGGAACTGAGCTGATTTAAGGAAAACGGAGCCCAAAATTAAGTTCATATTTTCTGTCAATCCCTGGAGTTTGGAAGGAGGAGATTTTTGCTGGGGGATGGCAGGAGGGATAACCTCAGCTCCCTGCTATGGCTGGGGCTGCTTGCAGGAGGCTCTTTGGAGCAGCCCTTTGCCATCAGCTGAGTAGAGGAAGAAATTTGCTGCTCCTTCCTCTTTAGATTTTTTATTTTTCTTTTTCAATTTCTTTCCCCACTCCTTTTAAAGCCTGAGCTTATCTTTGTAACTGTGAATCTGGTGAGACATTTTCACATGCTATCCCTGACAGAGAGCATCTCCTCAGTCAAGGAGATGCTGTTTCTTATCCTCAGGTTTGAATACGGCGACTCTGGTGCCAAATCCTGAGTGTGATTTCAATGCCCAGGGCCTGATCTCCCCTGGACCAGCCACACTCCATCACACACATCCATTTCCCCCAAAGGAGTATTAGAAATCCTCTCTCCATCTTCCCCCATCCTGCTCCAACTTTCAGCCCTCAGAGCACGGAGGTGTTTTCTGGAGCATCTCTCATTAGGTCTCAGCAGTGTTTGTAGAGCAGCCTGGCAGGACCGAGCCAGAAACTCAAACAAACCCCTGTTTGTTGCCTGCACATCCTATTTTCCTTCCCCTCTGATGTGTTTGAGAGAGGCAAAGCTGGGCTTTGACATGACACTATTATTAGCTCTTTCTCTCCTGCGTCAGAATCGTGGCCACTGTCACCTGGCAGTGCCCCTGTGACTTGGAGCTGAGGATTCAGCCTGGAGAACAGCTTTAATAAGGAATTTATTCTCAGGCTACCTGCTCAGCAGATGTTTCTGTTTGTTTTGGTTTATGTTTACTTTAATTCTGCTCCTAATGTGCCTTTATAACATCTCCTGGCAGTACTTCTAGACCCCTCTGTTGTTAAATGCAAACCTGGGGTGGCTCTGAGCCACGTTATCTTTAGATCTCTCCAGTCAGACTTAAGAACTTGCTAAAACACTCAGCTGCAAGCTTTTTTCCCAGGACAGCACAGGATTTTCCCAGTGCTCCCGTGTGTCTCCTCTCCTTCCCCTTCTTGTGGCATCTTGCTGTGTCCAGAGGGTTCAGCTGCCACCCCCTTCAAAGCCCAGCCCTTCCCCAGCCACCACCAAGCTGCAACAAGCTGCAGATTCCCCTTCATTCCTTGATAAAACCCCTTGACTTTAAGCAGTAGGATTTTTTGGACAAGTGAGGCTGGCTGAAGCCACAGGAGAGATCCATGTGTAAGCACAGAAAAGAAGGAGCCTGCTCTCAGTGTGGTGGTGGGCTCATCAAAAATAAGATGCATGCCCAGACAGGACAGGCTGAAGGATTATCTCCTACCCTGAAGAAAAAAAAAAAAAAAAAAAAAAACTTTTCATTTCCCAGAGGCCAATTGTTTGGCTGGACGTTGATTGAGAGCTGAGGCTCAGATAAAGGCTGGAGGGTTGGTGATAATATCAAAAAGGCAGTTGGAGTCTGGGGCCAGCCAAGTTGTCATTTCCTAATTCTGCTGCTGCTGTCATCCAGCCTTCTGGGGCACTGGAGAGTCTGGAGTGAACTGTTAAGAAGTAGTTTAAAAAAGTAAAGTCAAACTCTTATTCCAGAGTGGTTCTTTCCACCACGGCCCCAGCTCAGCCTGCTCTTGGATATTGTGCTAAACTTCAGCATTTGATCAAAAAAAAAGAAAGAAGAGATAAAACATATAGGTAGAAATCAATGGAGCCTTTAAAGGCTGCACTGTGCAAAAGGCTGCACTTTGCTGTTGTCTTTCTGAACCCTGTGAAATGCTGGGAAACTGTTTTTAATAAACAAGAGTTCAAACAGTGGGGCTCCGTAGCCAACAGTCACGCCTTAAACTCTAAACTTTACATGAAAACTCTCAGATCCCTTTGAACTCTTTTTTTTCTTCCCTGGCAGAGGATTCCAGTGTTTATGCATTTTTTTGAGATTGCTGGCGGGATCATGAGGAGGGTTTTAATATTTTTTTTTAAACAATCTCCTGCCTTCAGAAACCATTAATGCCCACTAAGAAACATCAAGGCATTGCTTTGAAGTGCCTTCTGGCTACAGCCCTCTTACACTCTTTGGTTACTGTGCAATCAAATAATTAAATGGAGTCTAAAAAAATAGTTTTACCTGGTAATTAAACACCCCATGTTGGACAGTTGCAAGGGGTTTTAAAGGCATTGCAAATCTACAAAGGCTTGAAACACAAAAGCACTACATGCTCCTAGAATAAGTGAGTAGACACTTTCTCCCTGCTTTGGCAACCTTTCACACTGGCAAGGTGAGAGCTCTCCTTCCTCTTCCCAGCCTATCCAAGGTCAGGGCAGTGAATCCTGAAGGAGAAAGGACAGAGCACAGAGTCATAAATTAGCACAGCAAAACTCTCGAACTTTTTTTTTTTTCTTTTCTTCTTTTTTTTTTTTCATTTGTTTGTTTGCTTTGGAATAAACAGTAGGGAAGAAAAAGTTGGAAATAGTATTTTGGCTCCTTCATCAAATGTTGGATTGCAGGCCAGCAGCCATCCCAAAGGCCATGAAGCCCAATTTGGACACGAGCTGCCTCTGCAGGCTCTGGGTGTTCAGCCCTTGCGTGGCAGCTCTTGGGAATGCCGGGATGTGGATGCTGCTGGCACTGGGTGCCACAGGGACACCAGCACTGGGCTGTGCCTGGCAGGGCTCACTCCAGCTCATCCTTTTCTGGAAGGTTGGGGAGGAACGTTTGGGTGGCTGTTTCCAAAGAGCAGGGCGGGTATTGTGATGGGGTGTGTGGGATCTGGTGGCCAATAATAATTCCCAGGCTGGGAGGAGAGGGTGAGGGCCACCTCCTCTGCTCCTGCACGAACTCCTCTCCCTTTTGAGAGAAGCTTTCTGAAACCTGGTTGTTTCACTTCCCAGAAGTTAGCTGAGAAAGTTTTCTCTGGTTCCAACCTAAATTGGCTCTTCCTTCCTGAAGCTCTGCTTTGATCTGGGCATTTGAATCTCAATTGGAAACCCTGGTGCTTTGCCTGGGTTTTGCATGGCAGCACCATGGGTAAGGCTTAACCCCTGCACAGCCATTTTGGCCAGAATGGACTCTCCACTGACCATTTCATCCCCTTGTTATTTCTGAATCATCTCTGGATAAGAGCTGGTTTCACAGAGTCATTCCCAGGAGAGGTGTCTGGTTCACAAACCTGCCCTTTGCTTCTGTCCTGCTGGGTCTGGAGGGAGATGGTTGGCTGGTCCCTGAGGAAGAAGATCCTCAGGTCTCTGTGATCCTTTAATATTTGTACTTCTAGAGGAGAGACATTGCTGTGAGATATTTGGTGAAAGAATGTGTTTGTGTGGCTACCAGAAACCTTTAGGGATATAAGCACTGTAGGAAATAAGCTTTGCAAAAGGCAAAACCCCTTTGTACCAAGATCTGCCAGGCTGCTGTAGCCACCTGTGAGTACTTGAAGGGGTGCAGGGACTTTGGTGGACTCTCTGCTGTTCCTTTTCAGGGCTGCAGTTGACCTTGAGGTGTCAACTGGGCTCCTTTGCAAGGACAACGCTGAGGGAAAGGGAAGAGCCAAGGTAGGAGCACCCTGGCCATGCATCCCATTTATCCTTTGACTTTTGCAGGATTAGAGGGGAAGGAGAGCTTGCTTTGAGCCAACACAGCAGAAGCAAGAGGGAAGGTGAGCAGAGCTGCCACAGCAGTGGGAGCAGGAGCAGGGAGCCAGGAGTGCTGCGACTGCAGATGAGGCGGCAGCGCGGGCGACGTGCATGAGCAATGACGAGGTGGCAGTTTCAAAGCAGGACGAACTGTAGGGTTCAGAGATGTTCCAGACTCCTGCAGGGCCCAAGACAAATGTTGAAAGCCAGAATTCCCAGAGGGTCTTTCGGTTTTTCTTTTTAAAAAATAATAATATTATAAAAAAAAAAAAAAAGGTCTACCTGTCAAATCTTAGCGTGTGAAGAGCTGAATTAAGGAAGGCAAGACTTAATGGTCTTTCTTCCCTAAAAATAGATCTTCTCATGAAAGAGATGAAGGGCATTGCCCAGGGAGGTCAGCCAAAATTGTCTGAAATTATGCTATCACCTACATCTGATGTCCAAAATTAGCCTCCTCTCTTGCTATGTGGGTTCTGTGCTCCCTGAAGATTAAACACATTACAACACTCATTTAATTTAAAAGAAGCTAAAACATATGGCAGGCCATGGTTTAAATGTTAGAAAAATTCATCCTGGGACTCTTCATTATGATTAGTAACATGCTAATGAAGATGAGGGGGAAAGGAGTGTGGGGAGGCTGGGCCAGGCTGTGGACAGGAATCAGGGACATTGCTGGGAAGAATGGAAAAGACCTGAATCAGAGCTGCTCTCACCATCCAGAACCAGTCTGATCTTTTTTCAGAAGAGGAAGGAAGATGATTTGCCTTAAATAATTCTCCAGCCTCCTCTGTGTGGGTGTTTTCTGGGCTCTGTGATTAAGAGAGAGCATTTGAAAGCAATGGGATAGGAACCTCATTTAAAGACAGAGTGTTCCTTTCTTTTTTTCCTTTTTAATTAATCTGAGGTTGCCACCGGAATGGAGTAGCTGGATGAAGGTGTTTGAGGAACATGAGGTTAATGGAAGGTGAAAGAGGAAGGGAATATAATTGCCAATACAAGGCAGGCAGAGTGTGAACCAGCAGATGCTCCAGCCCAGCTGCCACAGAGCTGACTCATGGGTTTAGAGGGAATAAACTCCCAAGGTGGAGGGGAGAGAACAGCCTTGGGGAGACTTGGGAAAGGCTGGGAGGAACTGGACATGCTCCTGATCCCAGCACCTGGGAAAGGAAGGGAGTTTTTGTGGGACTTCACCGACACAAAGCACTTTGGCAATACCAGTGCTGTTCAAAGCATCTTCATGTTCATGAAGGAAGGGGGGATTTTATTTCTTTATTTATTTTACTTTGTTCTAAGCTCATGATTTTGGGTGTGGTTTTGGGATGCTGGCTCAGATATTTAGCACCCTTGTGCAAGGCAATGCCAAACATTCAGGGTAGAGAGGGAAGAACAAAGTAAGATGCTGTATCTGCTGTGATTGACCTGCCAGAGGAGAGGCCCATGAGCAAGGGCTGTGATGCTTTGTGCATCCAAATGCAGCCTGGTTTTTCCTGAGGGGAGCANTATAAAAAAAAAAAAAAAGGTCTACCTGTCAAATCTTAGCGTGTGAAGAGCTGAATTAAGGAAGGCAAGACTTAATGGTCTTTCTTCCCTAAAAATAGATCTTCTCATGAAAGAGATGAAGGGCATTGCCCAGGGAGGTCAGCCAAAATTGTCTGAAATTATGCTATCACCTACATCTGATGTCCAAAATTAGCCTCCTCTCTTGCTATGTGGGTTCTGTGCTCCCTGAAGATTAAACACATTACAACACTCATTTAATTTAAAAGAAGCTAAAACATATGGCAGGCCATGGTTTAAATGTTAGAAAAATTCATCCTGGGACTCTTCATTATGATTAGTAACATGCTAATGAAGATGAGGGGGAAAGGAGTGTGGGGAGGCTGGGCCAGGCTGTGGACAGGAATCAGGGACATTGCTGGGAAGAATGGAAAAGACCTGAATCAGAGCTGCTCTCACCATCCAGAACCAGTCTGATCTTTTTTCAGAAGAGGAAGGAAGATGATTTGCCTTAAATAATTCTCCAGCCTCCTCTGTGTGGGTGTTTTCTGGGCTCTGTGATTAAGAGAGAGCATTTGAAAGCAATGGGATAGGAACCTCATTTAAAGACAGAGTGTTCCTTTCTTTTTTTCCTTTTTAATTAATCTGAGGTTGCCACCGGAATGGAGTAGCTGGATGAAGGTGTTTGAGGAACATGAGGTTAATGGAAGGTGAAAGAGGAAGGGAATATAATTGCCAATACAAGGCAGGCAGAGTGTGAACCAGCAGATGCTCCAGCCCAGCTGCCACAGAGCTGACTCATGGGTTTAGAGGGAATAAACTCCCAAGGTGGAGGGGAGAGAACAGCCTTGGGGAGACTTGGGAAAGGCTGGGAGGAACTGGACATGCTCCTGATCCCAGCACCTGGGAAAGGAAGGGAGTTTTTGTGGGACTTCACCGACACAAAGCACTTTGGCAATACCAGTGCTGTTCAAAGCATCTTCATGTTCATGAAGGAAGGGGGGATTTTATTTCTTTATTTATTTTACTTTGTTCTAAGCTCATGATTTTGGGTGTGGTTTTGGGATGCTGGCTCAGATATTTAGCACCCTTGTGCAAGGCAATGCCAAACATTCAGGGTAGAGAGGGAAGAACAAAGTAAGATGCTGTGATCGACCTGCCAGAGGAGAGGCCCATGAGCAAGGGCTGTGATGCTTTGTGCATCCAAATGCAGCCTGGTTTTTCCTGAGGGGAGCAAAATTCAGAGTTCCAGGGTCTCAGAGAGGAGAACCAGCCCCACAGCTGTCCCTTGTCCCCTCCCCAGCACATCCCATCCCCACTCCCTTCTGCTTCCAGCAAAACCATTGTGGCTCATCACCACACACCCCGAACAATCGCCAGCTGTGAAACACTTGGGGAAAGTGTTTCTTTTCCCCAAAAAAAAGCCTCAGGGCAATGCATGCCCATGATTCTCAGCCTCCAGGCTCCGCAGCCCCAAGTGCTCCCAAGGACCGTTAAAGGTCCGTCAACACGTTTTAATTGTGCAGTAACCAGGGCTGGTGTTTTTGTTGGACCATCACCCAAACACCAGGGCTTTGAAGTTCTCCAGGCCACGAAGCCAATTATCCACCAGCTCCAGTCCAGGGACAGCAGGGCTACCTCCCTCCGTGGGTGCTGTGGGGTTTAATGAGTGTTTCCAGTCGGCTTTGAGGATGAAAAATGTGCTAAGTGTTAAGTATTAATGTGATTTAAGTGTGTGGAGTGGTTGGGGATCACTCAGGCCGCCCTTTCTGCAGCACTGCTTGGGTTTGGATCTGCAGAGCAGAGCTCTTGTTATTGATGTTCCTCCTCTGGAAGGACCCAAATCAGGATATTTTGGGTCCCTCCCCTAGAAAAGCCCCCAGACAAGGACATTCTGAGTCTTTCCTTTGGAAGGATCCAAATCAAGACGTTTTGGGTCCCTTCTTTGGAAAGGGACCCACCCAAACTGAGTATTTTGGGTCGATCCTCTGGAAAAGGACCCAAAGCAGGATATTTTACATCTTTTCTCTGGAAAAGGACCCAAACAGGGATATTTTGGGTCCATTCTCTGGAAAAGGACCCAAACCCCAGGATATTTTGGGTCCATTCTCTGGAAAAGGACCCAAACCCCAGGATATTTTGGGTCCTTTTCCAAATAAAAGGGACATCTTTGATCCCTCCTCTGGAAGGATCTAACACAGGACATTCCAACACCACAAGCAGCTCTGTGAGCACTTTCTACAGTACGAGTTTACATAGTTTTTGTTAAACCTGATAAGCTAAACTTAAAAAAATCCACCCACTTGGGTGAAAATAAGGTTCTTGCTCTCTCTCAATCTCCTGTACTGTTAAAAAAAAATTGGTTGGATGTTACTTTTAAGCTGTAAGAGCAGAACTTTCCCACGCTGCCTCTCCATTTAGCAGTGAACATGCCAGACCTGTAATCACGATCTTTATCCCAAGACAAGCTAAAAAACAAAATGTTTCTGAACCACTGAAGGTGGGTGAACATTTTCAGAGTGTCACACATTAAGGTGGTGTCTAACGAGCTCCATGTCCCACTTATAATTGAAACAGAAGAGAGTATTCACTTTTCATTCATTTTAAAAAGACTATTCAAATACCCTTTCATCTCCACTAAACAGCCTGCCATGTATTTGAAGCCATTTTATATTTTGTTTCTACAGACATCCAAAAAAACAGAGGTGAGTATTTTGGAACATTGATAGAAAGATGCAAAGGCTTGTGAGGCACTGAATGGCTTCAAGCTGCCTCAAACACATTCATCTTCCCAAGAAGAATTAGGCACAGTGTGATTCATTTTAATAGCAGAAGAAAAATAATACTACGATGTAGTGCTAAGTTCCCAACCTTTGATGGCAGACTAAAAAAAGAGAGAGAGAGGGGAAAAAAAAAATCTTTCTTCCCTTATGTTGTTGAAGTCTCCCTACACCCATCCGTTATGTCCAGCTTATCAATTAAGATGAACCCCATGAACTTCAGATGGTTTTTTTAAAACAAGGCACCATCCATTTAAATGTGTAAAACTGCCTGCAGCTCCCTTGAACTGCAGGATTCAGTCCTGAGCTCTGTGTACTCGGTGTGAAGTTGAGCCCTTTGATACAAGTTTTACTGATGTTTTAAATGAAGTCTTCTCAAACACACAAAATAACCCAGATAATTTAAAACCTCATAGAAAAAAAAAATAGGGTGGAGAGAAGAGAGAGGAAAAAAAAAAAAAGAAAAAAAAGCCCTAGTCAGTGCCATTGGGGTAGCTGAAGCAAAGGGCTGGCTCTGGTTACCAACAGGACAGACCAAAAGCAGCTCCACAATTGCTTTCCCAGCGTTACTCACTTGAGCCAGGGAAGGTCTGGGCGACAGCTGGGAGACAAATCCATCCCTGGTATGGGCAGCTTCCCTCAGGAACAAATTAAGCTCGTTCAGCTATAAAATAGGTTTTGTACCATAAATACAGGCAAGGGGGGGAAGGTGCACAGGGAGGAGCTCCCTGTGTCTGTCCTGCTCAGCTGCTTCCAGCAAAGCTTTCCCCAGTTCATCTCTGCCACTGCTGCCATGTGAGGCAGGGCTTTACAGAGCTGGGTTGTGCTCAGGACTTGACAAAGCTGGGTTTAACTCTGGCAGGGGAGGTAGATGAGCAGCCCTGGCCATCCCCATCACCACAGCCCTGTGACTTGCCATGAGAAGAGCTCCAGCTTGGGGACCACCACATCCCTTGGGAAGTCACTCCTCCATCAGGTGAGCTCAGCAGTGCAGCCTGGGCAGTAAGGCCAGGTTAAATTTGTAGGTGAGTTACCTGAAGGAGCTGTGAATTATTTAATCCTCACACTAAGGAGCAGCTCCAGCCTCTGCCTTGCCTCCCTCCAGCTGCCAAGGCAGGGAGAGGACAGGGCAGAGCTCAGAGCTCTTTCCAGCTACCATTACACACAAGGACAAAAAAACCCTTTTAAGGCATTAAGGGTGAAAAAAAAGTCAAGACAATATTAATTTGAAAAATATAAAATTTTAATAAAGGCTACATCTCTTAATTACAATAATTATTGTACCAAGTAATTTTTTTTTTAAATGAAACTCTTTATAATGCATAATTTACAGTATAAGTAGAACAAAATGCCATGGCAAAAGTCATGAGTACAGGACTTGTAATAAAAGGCATAAAATATATTTATACATAAACCCCTTAAACAAGCAAGGGAAAGCTTGAACCCTGAATATAGGGCGAAGCATGGTCTGTAACACCATGCAGGCACAGGTACTGTACTGATTAAATTTTAACAACACTAGAGATAGTGTATTAATATTTTCACCATACGTTTTCTACAATATATACAGACAGACACAAAGTAGCAATGGCAAACAGAATGCACAGATTAACTTAATCAACACAAAACCCAACTGTCGAAATGCAAGGTCTTCTCTCAGGAAAGGGTTGCTCTGTCCCCAAAACCCACCCCACACACACACACACATACACAGGGAGCTGCACCCACATCTCCCACAGCCTCCCATGGGTGGCAAGGAAAGGCAAAAATAACCCAACCAAAAAGCCACCCAAAGGCTGAAAACAGGCCCCGTTGCAGTTCCACAGCATTGAAATACAAGCAGTGCTAATATTGAATAGCTAAAAAAATGACCTGTGTGGAATACACGTGGGTTTGCACCCTTCTGGTGTGCTGAGGATGGGAAGGGGGTGGCTCCTTCTACAGCTCTCCCAGGCGTGGGGTTTTGCTCTACCTGGACACCAGTGACAGCAGCAAAGCAAAAACCTCATCCCACCGAAATCCATGGACAAAATAACAAGTTCCTGTTGTCATATTGCATCTAACAGAGTTAACACTTTAAGACCTTTATTTCAAATTAGAGCAGCATAGATTAAAATGCACCGGTCTCTAGATGAATGGTAGGACAGTATTTTTATTTCGGCTTTTATTATTATTATTATTATTTTTTTTTTTAGAAAAGTTT